>JAKSZP010008289.1:0-83988 GCA_022478985.1 Massospora cicadina
TGATACAAGCATGGGGGGATCTGTTGGGCTATAGCATGGTGTTGTGGGATTATGGTGGCAGTGGCCTGAGGTGCAGTAAGGCGCTCTGTTCCAGAAGGAACGGCGAAGACAAGGTTGGTCTGTGTCCCATAAGCCATAAGCCCCGCCATCAACTGTTCATATAACAGCTGGGGTGGTAGGTGAGATGGGAGGGATTTGAAGGACACCACCAATGTGGTGTCTGAAGGAAAGCGAGTTTGGGTGGTAGGGATAGGAGTACTTTTGTAAATTAGGGGAGTAGAAGCCGCTGCTGCAGCATCCTCCATTTGAAGCCAATATCAAAATATCCTTTAAATGGGCGGAAATCAATAAAGCCAGCAAGCGCAATTGCATCCTTAGCTACTTTGATAATTGCCTTGTTGGCATATGGGAACAAACGCCCATAATTGACTCTTAGGCAATTTGGATGTTGGAGTGTGGGAGGGTGAGAGGATGGAGGCGAGAAGGGTGGATGCACATCAGGTGGAGCGCTAAGTCCTGTGAGGGGACAAAACGTTTTGAAGAAGATGGTGGGCTATTAGACCCCATTTGGACATGTTTTCCCGCAGGGCAGAAAATGCTAGGCGGTGGAGCACTGCTACCCCAAATTGGAGCAGCAGGAGCCAGATCTGCGGTCATTTTTGGAAAATGGGCATGGTCAGGCGCCAGTGGAAATAAATGCTTTTCTAATAAAATATGCATAAAATGAGATTGAGAAGAAAGAAAGTTCTATGCTTATAAATAATATACATAATGAACTTGGCAGTAGTTTAAGCCCCAATGTTAATAATTGCTTTTGCTAGCACCCATTTTGTCAGATGGTTGATAGCAACAATTTTGTATTTGTTGCCTAAGCTACTCACAGGCAAAGGGCCAACTACATCAATTGACATGGTATGCCAGGCACAGTCAGTTTTATCAAACATATATCACATCTGACTTCATAGGCTTTGCAGTTTGGTATGAATGACATTTACTGAGTACATCTTGGATATTAAATCGCATGGAATCCCAGTAGTAACTTGATCAAATTAATTCTAGCATTTTGGTTAATCCTCTGTGCCCAATGGCCTTGTGTGCTTGTGTAATAATCTCCATACAGTCAGAAGGTTTTGGGAAAATTCTATGCTGCCCCTTGGGCTTGAGCTTATATAAGACTCTATATCAATATCTGGTGTTTGTTAATGCTTTTTTGATCATTTTTTGTACAACAGGTGGCTCATTTCCATACTTTCAGGTAATCATTTTTTCATGAAGCTCATCAGTCAAACTGCTTAGGACGACTACAATAGAAAGTAGTGATAGTCCATCTGCATTTTGATGGGCCGCTCCAGCTCAATGAATAATTTCATAATCATATGCTTGTAATTTCAGATCCCATTGGACTAATCGCCCCTCAGGTTTTTTAAGGTTGTGGAGCCATTTTAATGAGCTGTGATCCGTCACTACTTGAAACTTGGTGCCATGAATGTAAGCCCAAAATTTTTTACAAGCTTAGATGACAGCCAAACACTCTCATTCAGTCACTGTATAATTACGCTCATGCTTATTCAGCATCCTGCTTCAATAAGTGACAAGATGCTCCTTGTCGTCATCCCCAATCTGAGATAGCACATCCCCAATCACAGTCAACAAGGCGTCAGTTTGTATGATAAAAGGCCTGCTGAAATCTGGATATTGGAGGACATGCGCCATGCTCATTTTTGTTTTCAAAGCCTCAAAGGCTTGTTGGCACTCATCTGCCCAACAAAAACGAACTCCTCCCTGTAGTTAATGAAATAGGGGCTCAGAAATCCTTGCAACCCTTCTATGAATCTTCAATAGCATCCTACCATGCCTAAAAATACTTGAACATCCTTCATACTCATTAAAGGTTGCATTTTATTAATTGCCTCTACCTTTTGAGGTTGAGGCCACAAGCCCTTGGAATCAATAACAAACCTGAGTTATTCCAATTGTTCTTTGAAGATTTGACATTTTCTAGGTTTTATCTTCAGATTGGCTTTCAACAGCCATTCAAACATTTGTTCAAGGTGCTCCAGATGTTCTGAAAACGTTCACAAAAAACATTGATATAATCCAGGTACAACAGTATGCAGGATAGCTTAAGGTCCTCCAAAATTGTGTCCATTGTGCACTGAAAAGTTGCTAAGCATTGCACAGCCGCTGTGGCATACACTTCAGTTGGAACAGCCCTTTAGCAGCAATCATCACACACTTTTCCTGCTCCTCTTGAGGCAGTTCAATTTGCCAATATCATGAGATAAGGTCCATTGCAGTAAAATACTTCTCCCCTTCCAGATAGTCCAGAGCATCATCAATTCTGGGCAATGGATATAAATTCTTTTTTATGATGGCATTAAGGCGTTGATAATCAATTACAACTCGATTGCTGCCATCTTTTTTCTTTATAATTAAAATGGGGCTAGACCACGGGCTTTTGGAGGGCACAATCATTCCACTTTTCATCAATTTTTCTAGTTCTTCTCTTACTATTTCTTCGCTATCCCTGGGGCGCTGAATTGGCCTCATTCTAATAGACACATGGTCCCCTATGTCAACAAAATGCTGTAATCCTTTTGCACAGCCTAAAACTTGGTCACCTTTGGCAAAAATTTTGGAGTATCGTTCAAACAACTCTAGTGCTTCATCCTTCTGTTGTTCTGATAATCCAATATATGATATTTGAGGAATTACAGCGTATGACCCAAGGCTTTCAGTCAGTAAGCCAAACTCAGATAAGTTGCTAATTTTGACAACTGATTTTAACTTGTCCCTCAGGAACAGATTCATAAATGTGACCAATTGGTATTTTTTGACCATAAACTTTGGATGGTCAAATTTTCTTAAAGAATATCAATTTCCCCGTTTCCTGGTATAAGTATTCCAAACGCTACACTAGGTTCCATTTGAGAACTATTCCATGAGGATACAACCTCCCCGTACAGTCCTTCTGGAATATCCAGTGTGGTCCCAGTCCTCATAACCAGTTGATGGCCTGGAGCTATTATTGCATCCTTATTCACACGTAGAGGTATTCCTTGATTTTTGTTTATGGTGGTTGGCATGTGGTGGCTTCGATTCCCCCACTGAATATACCCTACTGGTATTATCCCATCAGCATAAAATATATTGAAAAAAATTTCTACAATGGCTTGTGGGCTTTGTATTGTTGTGAGAGTAATAAATTGGAAGTGATTGGCCTAATATTGTCAAAATATTTTCTTTAAAAGTTCATGAGATCCCATAGGTCCTTAAAAACTAGTTTTAATTAATATGTCATAATTGGTATTTGGAAGCACTATTGTGGGTGCGGTAACCAAAGCTCCAAATTGCAGTGGCAAGTCGCTGTATGCTCCTTCACCCTTAGTGCTGTTGAGGCCCACGGTCCCATATTCCAGATGGAGGTCAATGTCCAAAGCAATTTTTTAATTTCTTTACCAACTTCATGGAAACACTTTTTACAGGTGTTACGCTATCACCAATGGCTACATCTTTGATCTTGTTGACCAGAATGTCCACATAAGTGCGCTCAGAGTAGTAATAATCAATAGAGTTTACTAAGTGAATATGGGTAGAATCCAGAAAGTTAAGAGTAAGCTTCAGAGTATTTCCAATACTGAGACATTCATTGATGAATGTGTCGATTGGCATAGCTATATTCACCCCTTCCAAGCTTGGGGTATCTTCTGTATTTCTCAGCCCTTTGGCTGGAATGTTTCTCAAATATTTGTTGCACATACAGTTTAGCAACAACATCAGAGGCTTCAGGTATGACAACCTTACTCTGAGAGTGAGTTACCACATGTACATTTATAGAATCTTCATTCAATACTAAAATAGAATTTGTTTCATTGTTAAATGAGGCCCCATGGCCTGTGTATTCTTGTTGATCAGGAGAGACTGGTGTTTCTGGCACAATAGAGTGTCCCACATCTAATGTGCTTGTTCTTTTCCCTCCTCCTGTGCGTTATCAGGAAGGACAACATTAAAATTACGCTGACGGCATCAGGAAGCAAAGTGCTCTTTACAATTTAAGTTATAGCAAGTGATCTCATTCATTGGTCATAAAAACTTTGTATTTGAGTTTTTCTCAATTTTCACAGGCAGATCACTGTCAATCTTCTTATTGGTTTCAAAGGGTTTTCCATTAGAGGCAGCAGGTCCAGATTGTACCCAGTATTAGGAGGGCCATAATTTTGTGAACATCTGCGCAAATAATCAACCAATTCAGATGCTGCAAGGTTTTGCACAAAAGCAGGAAATAAAGCGTTCAACAAATTTTTGGTAAGGTTGTACTTCAAGTTGTAGTGCAAGCTTGGCGTCAAAATTGATCATAGCCTGTGCGCCTAGGGAAACTTGAGCTTTGCGATAGAATTGAGCTGCAAATTCGTCAATTGCTTTATCTTTCTTAAAGCAATTGTTCATAAAAGTAAAATTACTAGTTGACATTCATTTTGGACCTCCAAATTCACAAAGCACAGCCTCTTTAACTTTGGCATAGGTTGGTTTTTCATCAATGTGAGGCATAATCAACTCAATGCTCCACTCATCTAAGCAGTTGATCATAGTGGCCGCTTCTTTATGGCCACTGGACCCATATATGGCCATTTCAAAGTGTTTGACAAATGTGGTTATACTTCCATTCTTGTCAAAAGCAGGCTGGTTCGCTGGTTTGTAATTATCAATTTCCTGTCCATGGTTATCACAATTACTTCTTTGTTGGCTTGAGCCAGGCTTACTAGGGCGCTGAGGCACTGCACCATGGGTTGAGGTGTTGGGGTTGGCCAAATCAACCATATTGCTAGACACTTGTTGATGTGGCCCAGCATCCATTTTAGTAGCTACTTCTGAAGCTTCGTCCTCATGATATTCAGAAGAGTTTTCAGTCAAGTGGTTCATGGCACACTGGCAATGGTCTTCATACAAAACTCAGATTTTATCGTTATTTCATTTTCCCAATTGACATGAGTTCAATTTTTTAACTTTTATTTGCAATTTCCTCATTCAAGTTATTAGTTTGTAGTTGCAAGTTGGAGATCACTTGGTCCTTTTCCTTATTTGCCTTCTAGCATTGGTTTAATTCTCCATTAAAAATATTGTTTGATTTGTTGATAGCGGTAACATCCTCATTAAGATTATTGATCTGTCAATTTAAGACAATCAATAAAGACTTAAATTTTCTTATTCTCCGCCTGTTGGACTTTAAATTGCGTGTAACAGTAGTTAATTTTTTCTATTTATTCATCCTTCTTCTGTAAATTTTGGGCGCTCAGTTGTCAAAACTGGCACAAAATTCATCATTAATGGTTTAATTGCGCCTCTTGGGCCTTGTGATTCAGCCTTATGAACTCTGAAGCATTAATGGAAGTCTAAGTGATATTGCTAACCCAAGATTTGGTAACTCCTCTTTTTTTAAGAAATTTTCAAAGATGGGATGCAATCTATCATTTAGCTCTTGTGCTAATTCTGCTAACCTGTCATTAGCTCAAGTGGCTAGATTATAGTTCACCTCCAAACTAGAACGGTCCTCAGCAAAGTTGGCTTCTAAATGATTCATTTAAGATTTGGCCCGCCTGGCTGGAGTTTCATGAGAAGTTTACCAGAATATTAATGGCCGCATGATGGTGGGAAATTGTCATTTGAGAATTTCTGGAGGTGGGGTGTACAAATTCAATTAAGTATTGGGCGATATTCTCTATTCCAATTAAATTGTTTAAGATTTGAGCTACACTCAATTAATAATGAGCTAGATATCCACAACACATCTTGCTGTCATTGGCAATAAAAAAGGATTGCTACTATTGTCCGTGGGCCCTTATCCCATTTGATACCCTCTTAACAAATGATGTTCAATACGTTCCAGCTCTTCAAGTGAAATGGGTTCATTGGGGTAGGTAATAATGGTTACATCATTCCAATTAATCTGAGACACAGTCCTTTCATTATTCCCATTGGGCCTGGTAATGATTCTGAATATTAATTGGGATTGCTCTCCTGCTCACGTGGTCGCCATCTGCGTTCCCAGCCAGGAGCGCCACTTGTTGAAGTTTTTGGCATAATTCAGATTGACTGGTTCTTCTTATGCAGTACATTGGAGTTTTGAGTGTCTATTTTATGTCAACAATAGATAGACAGTGACAATATTAAGATATAACTTCTTGATAATAACACTTGGAGCCATATTCTTCTGTCGTTACTTAGACTATGGCACGCTGCCCTGATCTCTCTGATTCCAAGTAATTTTTAAGTTTATTACAATATAAAGTATTAAATATAGAAATCTTATAAACTAAACTATGAATTTGTGGTAATAGTTGATTGTGTTATACTAGTATCAACTTGGAGATAATTTATAGGTTTCAATGTTCACCACATTTTACCCATGCACCTCATTATCAATGGCATTTGGCCAGAGAAACATGTAATAAGTTTTTATGAGAGTCTACAATTCTTTTGACTCAGGACATCTTGAAAAGCCTCTGGGTCAGTGTCAAATTGATAATATACTCAAGACAGAGTTTCTGACGCATCTGAAAATAACTTAACTGATGCTCTTCTCAAGAAATCAGCAGCACATACTAAGGCAGTTTGTACCATTAACTAGTAATTAATTTAATCAAAAACTTGATTGACATCAGAAAAAATTTTGACATAGACCAATAAAGCCCACGTGCCTGAGTCTTCAAGTTGACTATTATTATTATGTCTGACCTAATCAACAAAGCCCTCAGGACCATGTCGCCATAGTTGAATATTATTAAGTGGAATCTCTAGGCCACAGATCCCAAGTTTTACATAAGCTTAGGATATTCCTGATCCATAATCACTGATATCCAATATAATCCATAATAAATTAAGCATGTTAATATTGTTATGTCTCTATTTTAATATCAGATGATTAGGTCCAGTCAACTACTTAATACACACTGACCAAGGGATGGACATTAAGAATTTAAAGCAATAAAGCCCAAAACAATTGGGTGACAAGACAAATCAAAATTAAACCTCCAATCAGGTAGGTAGTATAGTGCTGCTAACCCATCATGGCAGAGGGGAGGGAGGGTCAGGCGACCCTTCATTAGGCGCAAGCTTTGTGATAGATGTATATATGTTGTAATAGTGTACAAAAGCTGAGAGCAGGGGTGTTGGAGCATCAGCGTGGTGGGGTTGGAAAAGTGTGAAATAACACAAGCCTGTGATGGTTCTGTTTTAATAAAGTTTTGATGATTGATTCCTATGTATGTTTGTGCGCTGAATCCAAAAATGACCTTAGTTTTTTTCCATCATGTCAGAATTTTTTGCAAATCGCAATTTTCCAAATGTAGTATATGTCAAAAAATATCACAAACATGAGACTTAATGGCAGAGTGAAATAGGTTTGTTTCATATAAAACGTATTATTTGCAGCTTATAATAGACATAATATAATAGAATATAGAAATATAGAAATATAGAAAATAAAAAACTCACAATTTTAGTCGTTATGTCAACATGTTTTTGGACCAGCCAAATGTGTTATATATTGAAAAAAAATCACAAATATATGATGTAATCACAGATTTAAATACACAGGAAATGCTGCCATCTGTCAGTTTATGATGAAAACGAATTGTTGACATCATAAACTGGCAAATAGCAGCACTTTTGTCATTAAACATGTTGTATATCTCAACTGTCAGTGTTGGAGCAACCGTTGGTATGTATCCTCTGTGATCAAAAGTGTTTGTGTCAGCAGATATACGCTAAAAAGCAAACATATAGTGTTTGAAATGGTGTCTAGAGGCTGTAAAAATTCTGCAGATTCCTTTTGTTACATTTGTGGTGAGTAAATGGTGTCAAGGCAAAAAAGACATATAACATTGTTTGTGCGGCAAATGTATCTTTCATATTTTGGTGTAAAACTAGGAGATCAAGACAAAACTTGGGCACCCCACTATGTTTGCTATACGTGTGTTGAAGGACTGAGATGGTGGTCAAAGGGTGAACAACATGCTTTCAGATTTGACATTCTGATGGTCTAGAGAGAGCCACAAAATCATAGTGATTATTATTACTTTTGTTCAACCGGTGTTCACAGTTTCAATGTAAAGAATAAAAAGAACATCTTCTATCAAAATCTGCCATTGGCTTTACATCCTGTCCCTCATGGTCCAGACATACCAGTGCCTATGCAACCAGAACATTTACCTGAAGTTGATGGTTCAGAAATTGAATCAAGTGAAGATAGTGAAGAGGAGTATGAACCTGGCATTTCTGCTCCACAACCATTTACACAAACTGAACTGAACTATTTGATTCACAACTTACATCTGACCAAGAGGCTTCAGAACTGCTTGGTTCACGGCTTAAAGATAAGAATTTGCTCGCAGCTGGCGCTTCGTTTTCCTGGTTTAGGTACAGAGAAAAAGATTTTATTCCATACTTTTCAGAAGAAGGAGACATAAATTCTTTAATGATGTTTTTGGACTGTTTAAGACATTCAACATTCCATACAAAAGCACTGATTGAAGACTATTCATCAATTTATCAAAACAAAGCCTTAAAGTTGTCTTGCTTCACAACAGAAACAGGTATGCATCAATACCCATAGGGCATTCTGTACAATTAAAAGAATGGTATGATAATTTAAAATTTGTTCTCCAGAAAATTAAGTATGATGGTCATAAGTGATCATGTGTGGTGATCTCAAAGTAATATTGATGATCCTTGGACAGTAAGGTGGGTACACAAAGTTTCCTTGTTTTTTATGTGAGTGGGATAGCAGAGACAGGGAAAATCATTGGAAACAGAAATATTGGCCACAACAAGCTTCATTGGAACCTGGAGTAAAAAATGTGCTTCAAAACCTCTCATCGAGTCGATGAAAGTTCTCCTTCCATCTCTACATATTAAATTAGGCTTGATGAAGCAATTTGTGAAAGCCTTACAAAAAGATGGTAAATGTTTCCAGTACATTTGTAACAAATTTCCAGCCTTGTCAACCGCAAAACTAAAAGAGGGTGTCTTTATGGGTCTGGACATTAGAAAACTTTGCAAAGATGGAAATTTTGAAAAAGAAATGGAAGTTGCTGAAAAGAAGCCTGGGTCGCCTTCAAAGACGTAGTAACCAAGTTTCTGGGCAACAAGAAGGATCCAAATTTCAAGTCTATCATTGAGACTATGCTACAGAAGTACCAAAATTTAGGCTGTTCCATGGGTTTGAAGGTTCATTCCCTACAATCACATTTGGACTACTTTCCTGAGAATCTGGGTGCTTTTAGTGAGGACTTGGGTGAGAGATTTCATCAGGACATCAAAGAAATGGAGAAGCGTTACCAAGGAAGATGGAATACTACAATTATGGCGGACTATTGCTGGATGTTGCACCAAGATGATCCCAGAAGAGCACATGCACGGAAAAGCCTGAAACAGAGCATGGCTGGTCCAAAAAAATGTCGACACAATGACTAAAATCGTTAGTTTATTATTTTCTATATTTCCATAGTTTTATTTTATTATATTATGTCTATTATAAGCCGCAAAATAAGACATTTTATATGAAACAAACCTATTTCACTCTGTCATTAAGTCTCATATTTGTGATATTTTTCAACATATACTACATTTGGAAAATTGCGATTTTTAAAAAATTATGACGTGATGGAAAAAAACTAAGATCATTCTTAGATTCAGCGCACAAACATACATTGGAATCCATCATCAAAACTTGAAAAACATGACGCAACCAAAAAAATGCAGGCCTGTGTAATGGTTCCTTACCTCGATATATGCATGAAAGTCAGCCTCAATAAGCTCTGCTGTATGATGTTCAGCTTGAATGCAGGCATTGTGGAGTTGAGCCAAACTGGCTATGTTTTGCTGAGTAATTTTTGCGTTTGGGTTAAATCTTGCTAGTTCTTCAACATGTATGACAGCGTCAGTGGCAGCTTTGAATAATTTGATGACTGTGATAATTTGATGATTTTCTCTCATGCTACTTTGGGGAAATCAGGGGGATTTAATTCTGATTAGCCCTTCATGCAATTGACTAACTGATTAAGCTACTACTTTGAGGAGGTGGCGGCCATGGGGTGAGGCCACCGCTGCCAATGCAAGCTGGTGGTCACTTTGGAATGGGATGGCATTTGTTTTAGGAGTATATCATCTGGGGAGAGAGTTTTATCAAAAATAAGAATTTTAAATTCAGTCCAATCATATTCATCTGGGCCTTTTTCACCAGATTCATCATCCTCATTTGTGATCATTTTACCTGATTGATTGACCTCATCTAATAGATCTCAAGGGTTTTTGGATTATGAGAATAGTGGATGCAGGATTTGGGTGGATGGTAAGATGCAAATGGGTGGGTGCTTGGGTTACAAAGGGTGGTCCAGACCTGACTCTGATTGGTCAGGTTGAGCCCCAGGTGGTGAGTGTGGCTGATTGTTTTGGTGGGTGCTTTCCAACATTAACCCATTGAGCAAGAATGTTAGGTGGGAAATAGCAACAAAATGCTCCATTCAGATTCCGCTATAAAGGGTTCCAAAATAGTAACAGATGATTTTGGCATGGGGAAATAATCTTTTAGAGTGGTAAAGTTCAAAACAGGTGGGGCAAATATGTCAAGCATTATCAAAAAGAGCCAAAAGAAATGTTCCAGTGCCGCAGCAATGAAAGCACATGAAAACCAGATATATAAATCTATTAAGTTGTTAAGACACAGAATTTTAGTAAGTGCTTATTTTTTTAGTACTAGATGGTCCCAACCCAAGGGGGGATTCATCAATGTTTAGTAAGTGCTTTTTCATTTTAATTAAATAAAAAATGATTAGTCTTAAAACTTTTCTTTCTCATTACAAACACTTTTGCAACCTATTTAATTTAAGACTAAATCTAGTTTGATAATCTCATAGAGGGGATTAGTCTGCGCCCATGTCTGGGAGCAGTTGGGCAAGCAAGGCAAGAGGAGCAGGCGGAAGGCCCGCGGCCTTTAATGTTCAAAAACGCCCCGGAGAATCTGGCGGAATAGAAAAAAATCTAAAAAAACTGGTGGTCACAATTTCCCCGGAGATACTCATGTGGCAAGCACGATGCAACCAGTACATCAACACGCCACACTCCCAGCCACTTTGTCGGTGGAATTTGGGAGTCCATGTGTATCTGGACATCCAAAAAACGGCCTTATGGGAAAAATTTTGTGAAGATGTACACAAAATTTTCCCAACCGCGGTGTACATTGCACCTCACTCCATGTCACATGGTTGGCTGGACCTAAATTTTTGAAAGCAAAATAGCAGCAGACAAGGCTGCAGTGGTGTGCATAGTGGTTGACCTCCCCGAAGGGCAATGGGTCATCAAAACCAAATGCACCAGATGGATAAAATCAAACCAAATTTTCCTCACGTTTGACATTTTGCCTACTATGGTAAAACGTGATATTTTGGAGCAACACCTGAAAGATGGTCTCACCATATATGGTGAAATACAATCTTTCAAAATGCAAAGTTTCACGCTGATGCCACACCTGTGCACTGGCAAAGCCATTGCAGTTCTGACCCCAACTGAGGAGATTGCAAAGGACCTAACCCAGATCCCGCACTCCACCTTTATTGATATTGCAGGGCATACCACCCACCCATTCCAGGTAACCGTGGACAGCGCACCCCCATTTGCACCCACTGTGATGCATTCAGCCATAAGGCGCACGCATGCCCCATCAAGGAGGGCGTCACATTCCAAGAGCACCCCTCGGCGGCCATGGCCAGCGGAGAGGCGCACTATGAACCAACTGCAAGCACCAAGGAGGCTTTCCCGTGGGGAGCACAAGGCTGCTACCTATTGGTAAAGCCCATCTCCCCGCAGGAGTGGAAGAAGGCCAAGCAGGCCCATAGTGCTGCAGCCAAGGCCACCACCACCATCCCACACTCACAACGCCAGGAGGACATGGAGACCTTCGCGGTGGAAGCAACTTGGGAATCCATCACCCAATCAGATTGGGAGGCCCATGCCAAGTGGGCCACTCAATCTGAGGATCTGATAGGAGATTCGATCTCACCCAATCGCTGCACCCAAGCTCCAGTCAAAACTGACTTGGGACCTATCCCAACCAAAAAATAATTTTTTGCCCCGCTCAATGGTGCACCGAACTTATCCGCACCGCAAAAAATTTGTCCAACGTCAGGAAAACAAAAAGTGAAGGCCAAAGCCAACGCGACTCTTTCTACAAAAATTAACAAAAACCCCGATAGTGTTGCTGCTAACACCTGCACTGCTGTGAAAGCCCGTGGGGACCTGGAAGAGGCTGGTGGGCCCAGGGGCCCACCCCTTGCACCTAAGGTGCGATGGGGGAAACCTTCACTCTAGGGATGCTGAATATCACCGGACTCAAGGCCTCCCCATCCCGGGCTAGGAAACTGAGTTTTTACAAAACAATTTACCCGTGGATATCCTAGCCATCCAGGAGTCCCACTGTCCATGAGGTTCCGAGGAAGCTTGGAAAACAATGCTCCTACCATCCCTATCCTTTTGGTCGAAGCACTGTGGGGTGCTAATTCAGAAAAATAATTTTTTCAAATTCACATCCTCAGAAACATTCCTAAATGGATGAGTGCTTGTTGTCACCTTCTCGTGGGCTGATGTTGCACACACAATCATCAATATTTACGCCCCAAATGGTGCACACGAGCATCAGGAATTTTTTCATTGGTCAAATCCCTCCTGCTACCCCCTGATTCTTTCCTAGTTGGCGACATGAACTGTTGGCTAACCTCACCAACAGACCGGTGGCCACCCTCACCCCATGCCCCACAGGGTCATGTAGAACTACGCGTTCTAAAAGCCACCCTTAGGTTAATGGATGCACTGCTGCGACATGCCCCACTGCTCAAAAACATGATGCGTCCCCACATCCACAATGGCCAATTAAGGTCCATGACCCGCATCAACCTTATTCTAATGCCAGCGAAATTCCAACCCCACATCTCCCACTTCAAAACAATGAAAATGGAATTCTCCAACCACCAACTGGTCTCGATAACATACCACTTACCCATCACAGTTGCAAAGGCCCCACATTGGTGCAAAATCCCCCAAGCTCGTGTCACCAGGATTTTCCACGTGGGTGGAAGAGGCAACTTTGGTGAAATTGTTTGTTGCACCATTTTGCGTGGACCCCATTTCCACATGGGCAACTTTCAAAGAAGACACCATCCACCACTATCACCATCTCTCCTCCAGGCGCTCATGAGCCACATTGGCAGTTATCTTGCGCGCGCTGGCAGAATTGGCCCACTTGGAGTCCAACATTCCAGCCACAGGATATAGCCCTGCATGGGGCCGGAAGTGGGCGGAGGCAGCCACCCACCTCAAAGCACTCAAAAGGCAACACAAACATTGGGTTTTTGTCCAATACAGGGCCACATGCATCACTAAAGGTGATAAGTGCACCGCATACTTCTTTAAAAAAATTTTGCACCACGCCAGAGTGTGGCCTGTACACAGGTGTGAAGATCGGATAATTCCATTGCGGACACACCAGCCAAAGTGGCAATCAAAATGCAAAGATATTACTCCAAGTTATACCGAGCTGAACCAATTCAGCCGGCCAAAATGGCAGAATTTCTCAACTGAGCTCATATCCGCACCATTTTCTGATACCCAGAAATAATGAATTTAATTACTCTGAACGAATTATGGACAGCCATTTGTGGTGCACCAAACTAAAAATGACCAGGCCCAGATGGCATTCCATATGAGTTCTACAAAAAATATTTTAAATATATATCCCCATTGCTGCTAGCCTCACTCAACCAAAGCCTGTTGGAAACGCGCCTCCTACCAGGAGGACATGAGGCCTTTACTGTCACACTCTTCAAGAAAGGGGATAGGATTGACTTAGCCAACTGGCACCCCATTTCTCTAACAAACACAGACACCAAAATTTTAACCAAGATCATGGCTAACCGTTTAGGGACTGTAGCATCTGCCACCATCTCCCCAGAACAATTCAGTTTAATCCCCTGAAGGTCAATTTGGGATAACGTGCACTCTGTGGCTAATGTGTGTCAGTCCACAGCCTCTGGGGCACTTGTATTCTTGGACCAACAAAAGGCCTATGATAGAGTAAACTGGGAATACCTAAGGGCCTGCCTCCATCAATTCCCGCCTACCCCCCGCTTCATAAACTGGGTGATGCTGCTCACAGAATCTGCAACAATGGCAGTGCGTGGCCCAGGCTTCCTAACGGAAGTAGTCCGCCCTCAAAGGGGCCTGCGACAAGGAAACCCCCTCAGCCCACTCTTTTACAACTTCAGCCTTGACCCACTACTGCGAAATGTGAATGCCCGCCTCACTGGGGTCCATGTGCCAGGCCAAACCCCAGTCAAGATGATGGCATTTGCAGATGATTGTGTGGTGGGGGTGTCTAATAACAAAGATGCACGCGCGCTTGAAGCCCTCATCCAGGAATATTCCTGGGTAAGCAACGCGGCACTGAACGCCTCCAAAACTGAAATCATCCTCCTTGGTCAGTTTCAGAACTGCTGGGCCCCAGCAAGTAGTTCCCAACCTGGCCCATCTGCTCGCCCACGTCCACGCCTTACTAATTCAACACACACCGCTCCACTGGTGCTCCCCTTTGTGCTACGTCCTACCATAGGACCGGTATGCCATCTGGGCATGTGGATGGAGGCAGGCGGATACGCGTCAGCAGTAATGGAGTGCCATATACTGGACAAAGCGATGAAGCGAATCGCCTCTCTCAGAGCCCACCCTACTACCCTCATTGGCAGGGTTGTTCTTGCCAACTCTATGCTCCTACCCAAAGTCTAGTTCGGAGCCCACGCCATCCCCTTCTCCCCAAGCTTCTTCAAATCCCTGTATGCTTTGCTCCAAGGATGGCTTTGGTCAGGCCGCCCTCCACCAGTACGGCTAGAGGTCATGTTTGGCCCTCATCATCATGGTGGCATGGGCCTGCTTGACACCAAAGCCCATGCTGCCAAGATCCTAAGCACCTGGATCGCGGCTGTCACCGCTCCTACACTCTCATCCCAACACTGATCCCACGCAGCCCGCTCCAACTTCTCCTGAGCCTTGGGCCTTAACAATCCATCAAACCCCCACTCCCTGATGAAATACCTCGCATCACACACATCGGCCACAGGTCCTCACGGGACTAAAACCCACTACAAACGAATCCTACTCTCCATGCAAAGCGCAGAGTGGAGAATTCGTATTAGTGGACATACAACCTGAAGAGGCCGCCCCTCTCCTCAGTTCACACAAGAGGTACAGGGGCTACCCATCCATGATGACGTGATCCCCATTTGACCCCAAGTCCTATCCAGGGTGGACTACCTGGACATGATGGACATCCCTTATTCCACTGAGACCCAAAAGACTATCTGGAAATACGCACACCATCCTCTGTTGCAGCCTCAAGTCCGCTCCCATGTGTGGCGCTGCCTGAGGTGGGTGTATCATACAGCTGAGCGCTCTAATGCTTTACACTTATCCTGTGTCGTGTGTGGCCAGTATGGAACGCTGTTCCACCGCCTGGAGAAGTGTCCTACCTCTAAAGTGATATGGCGCGAAGTTCAACGTCTGCTAGGCCAGGATCAAACGCATCCCTTCAGTCTGTCAAGAGATATGTTTGCTTCACCAATGGCCTCCCCCCTACTACCCTCCCTCCGTGCTCTGGTGGTTGCAATCGCCATGTGGACTATCCACACGATTGTCTTGGATGCCATCGCTGGCTCCATCCCCACCCTCCCTGAAGCTGTCCACAGATTCCGGTCTCATCTGGTGGACCACTTTCAAGCGTGGATGTTTAGATATCTCCCATCATGTCGCCAACAGCTGGTCTCCTCCTGGTTCCCAGTCTGGTTCATCAAATCAGACCCCTTCCTCCACACGTGCTCAATAGTGGCTACGGCCCCTTCACACGTTCCCTCCCCTCCCCATAAGTGGCGTTCCCCTGGCAACAAGAGATAGCATCGCGTCTCTGGGGTGCTCCCCTGGTACTAAGTTTTGTCTCATCTGAGTCATATTTGGAAGTGTCCGTTCCATGGTCGTCCTTCCCCGCAATAAATTTAAAATTTAAAAAATGATTAGTCTTGGGAAGAGCTTATTATGGGAGTGAAAATAAACAACTAAGAGGGTTTATTGATTACTATTAGTCTTGATAGTGCTATACAACTACTAAGTTTTCTTCGATAGAGTGATTCCTTATGTCCACTTTCAGGATTCTACCTTTATTTGGGAAGCCCCAACTAGGGGTCACGACCCACCTACGGGCAGATGCCAGATTGGGCCCCCCATTAACTTGGGGTAAGCCTGATCTGAAGTACCAGGTATTGACCCTAATAATTAATTCTAATTTAATGAAGTTGGCACTGGCAACTAAGGCTGAGGATGCTGAACAATCAATTGGGCCATGGGGAATTACCATCTGATGTTGACCCAATCAATTAACCCCTTTTGGGAGCACCAGCAACTTATGCCAAAGATGCTCCCACTCCCCTTGTAATATTATTTATATTATTCATTTATCTCAAATCAGAATCCCAAGACAACACTCTCACTATTCTGATTCCTCCCTTTCCAAATCCATCAAGGACCTATAAATACCTCAAGGAACATTTTAGTAAAGGACTGTTTCTCACTTATCTCTTTTCCCTTTTAGTTTACTTAAGGCCTTGATGGCCTATTAACTCGCTGGGGGGTTTGGTGTCCTGATAATTATGGGCACGGGTTGGAGTTGCTTCCCCATGGCCTGACATCCACTTCTGTAAAAACATCACATGCCTAGCCCTATACTTGAAAATTTTGTGCTGATATCAACAGAGTTGCCACAAAGTGGTCACATATTTCCTGGTTTAGAATTTTATGGTTTAGTTTAATTTATGCCACATTCTTAACTATTAACTGCTTGGTTCTCAACATAATGTCCATTGTAAGGATGCTGCGCATCTGCATACCACCGTTATCATGGTTATCAAATTTCACCTCTCTAGTTTAAGACCATAGTGCCAATAATACTGTTTCTAAACATTTTTTGGTGATTGCGTTTACCTCAGTGCATCATTATAAGTCTCAATGAAAAGTTTTTGCATCTTCCATTATATTTAATTTTTCACCTTTATCTATCATCTCACATGATGCACCCTTATATGAACCTTCTTAAAGTTGAACAATATTAAGTCTTGAGTCCTGATGCCTGGTAACTTGGTAGGTAGGTGATTCTCAACAGGTACCATTTTTAAAGTATCATAAATCATCTCTATATAAGAGCAAATATGATGCTATTTGGTTCCGTTGTGATACTTCTTTATAAATCTTAAGCTTTAATAGTACAATAGCTTTGGCTAGAATAGCTCAGAAATCACATTTAGGAGCTTCAAGTACAATCGACATATCCCCTCATATGCTGAAAGAACTTAGTGCAGTTAAACTTTAGCTGAAGCGTTCTATATATCCAGAAACTTGTTAGAGTAGTTAATTGAAGATTTGTTATAAAGTCCAGCGGAATATGCTGTAATCCTCTGAAGGGTTGCACAATAAGAAATTACTGATAAAACGAAAATAAAATATGAGGATCTTCATTCTTCAAACAAGAATAAAAAATATAAAATAATCTGGAGGCTTCAAAACACTAAACTTTTATTTCTTGACAGAAGAGTTCACTTTATTCTATCCTTGTAATTTTCATTGTAGAATCTACTATGTGTTATTAACTAGAAACCTCATCTTTCCCTCTTTGATTCCCCTTTTTATTCATCTTCGCAGCCACTATTTGACCATACACGCAGCTACTTAACTTCTCCAAATTTCCATTGTGCTCTTCTCATCATTGGGAGTTCCAGCAGAATTCTCATATTTGTCTGAGGTCAGATCTCTTAGTGTCAACCCATATCAAATCAAATTAAATTATCAAATGTTCTAAACTCAATCTTGATGGATAACTAATAATCTGTCATTAACAATTTAGGCTATTATTTAGTCATATAAGTTTCCCTACATATCTCCCTTGATTATATGATAAATCTTCTGTATTGCTTCATTGAACTTTTATCTGATGTTTCCTGATTCACAAAGGCAACTGAGCCCCTGAACCACAGCGGAACTCCTTTGAATATGATATAATGTCAGTGTGGGTGACCCAGGCTTAATTCCGCTCCCCAGAATCCTAATTACTATAAGCTATGAGGAGGTGCCAGAGGTAGATGCCATGACTGTCTTGGCCCAGGAAGAGCTCCTTCCTAAATTCATTGGCCATTTGATATCCTTGTGCGCGCCCTTTGGTGATCTTGTGGCGCAGTTGCACTGGGGTGGGGAACAAAGCAGAGGCCCTTTGTTTAATAAAGTGTGGCTCCTTGTGAATGACTTCGGCCATTTAGTGCTCCCACCTATTGACAGTCCACATCCAGCAGTTTTAGCAATCCCCAGGATGTTATGCTTCATGCGATGGGTGTTAGCCAGCTGGTTGGGGTCCTTTCCCCATTCTCCAATCCACTTTATTGGAAGGTGAACTTAACAACCAGCTGAATTGCATGCTATTATGGGTTGTCTGCTGCATTTGCAGCTCTGGATGCCAATGACCCAGTCTGGTACTCCCCATAATGCTGCTCCTTGGGAACATGTTTTCTTCTTCCCCATGGGTGAGTTAAGTTCAGTGATGGTAGCCATCAGCCAACACTGGAGTGGGCCCATTGAGCATCATATTTGGCGTCCACTCCCTTCCTGCATGCCTATCCCAGCATGGACAACTTCCTCAGAATTTTCTGGCGCTTGGCGCATCCTTTTCCATTAGGCCTAAGCCTATCTCCTCATTTGTGGTCTGCTCTAACAATATCTCACCTTCTTTGCATACTCCTTGTTATCCCACAAACACCAGTGGATGTGGTTGCAAGCCTTGCTCTTGATGATAAAGGAGTAAATTTACTTCAAAACATGGTTGATTTGTTGCCTCCCCAACACTTACCCTGGACGCGTAGTTTTACACCCACTCATAATTCATCCGCCACTACCTCTCCTTATTTGTTGGTGCATCATCCCTTAGTCTGATAACAACACCCTCACCTCCAATAGCGCAACCTCTGCTTCCACACCAATCCCTAAAGGCCTAGTGAAACTGAGTCACCTACAAAGTGACAAAAGAGATAATAATGTGTCTCCTACCTGTCAAAGCATAAGTACCACCACAATAAGCAGATGTGGTGAGGTGATCCTGAGAAAGCCTGATAATTAATATATTTTTTCTTTACTTTTTATAAAAACTTGGCTTTATCTAAACAGTTATTTAACATTTATTAATTGAATATCTTAAATTTTGTCATTTTATATCTATATTTCTTTTTTCCTATAACATATTGGTTATATGCCCAAAGGAACTTAGCATGCAATTATTTGATATCTAACCACTCACTGGGTCCTTGATTGTATAAGCATCCACACCAGCTTTCTCTATTACCTCAAAGGGCATTATCCATATACTTTTTATTTAACCGAGGTAAGCTTACCAGGGGACAGACATTACCAAATATATGTGAAACTAAGAGAATAACTAAGAAATATAAAAATTGGGCACCCCAGGGTACTCAAGTTACCCCTGTTGCCAGCAGGACTGCCAGGTATGGGGGTTGGTGCACTACTCCAAAGGGGTTTCCCCTGCTATGGAGCAGGTGTGAAGGAAAGGGTCTGTGTAAAGGAACCAGAGTGGGAACCATGATTCTATGAGCGCTTTTTGTCTTGGTCTCATATATCCATAGAGCCAGGCTTGGAAGTGCTCTAGTAAGTAAACATGGAATCTGTTAATAATCCCATGAATGGTTGGGACTGTGCCCTTGAACGCATCTAATGCAATTGTGTGTATTGTCCACATTGCAATGGGTATTATTAGGGAGCGGAGGGTAGATGGGATTGGTGACTCGATCTGGAGCGTGAAGATACTCTTTGATATCGAGAATTCCTGTTCGTTTTGAATCTTGAGCAGGCGTGCAACTTCCTGCCATATAGCTTTGGTTGGGGGGCATGTTTCTAGGCGGTGATGTAGGGATCCCTCCCCTCCACATACTGCACATGTTTTGTGGAGGGAGTTGGAGCGGTCCGCCATCCTATAGGTCCTTCTCAAAAAGCGCCAGGCGTTTGCTCTTATCCTTGGTTGTAGGAGTGGGTGGTGTGTCATTTTCCACATTGCTTTCTGTGTGGTTAAATCATAGGGAATGTCCAGCATATCTAGGTATTCTATCCTAGCTATGCTTGGGGTTGTTGCGAGCATATCCCTCTGGTGGTGGTTTTCTGGGTTTCTTAATTTGAATTGGGGGCTGGGTCGTCCCCTTTCCTGTATAGTACCCATGTTCTCTGTGGTCCATCCCATATGGCGGATAGTTCAGAGGATATGTTTGAAATGAGGGGAGGTTCCATGCGGACCCGTTGTAGTAGGGTGCTTGGCAAGGTATGAAAGTAGTCTGGGTGGACTATGTGGGTTGGTTAATTTGAGCGCCTGTGCAAAGTTAGTCCTTGCTGCTCTGGACCAATGTTGTTGCAGGAGGTCTGGAGCAAGGATTTCCTTTATCCAGGTACCTAGGATGTGATTAACATACTCTCAACATCTATTAGTCCCATGCCTCCGCTTGAGCGTGGGCCAAATAGTGTTTCCATCCGTATAGGAGGGTGAGAGCCAGGCCACAGCCAGCCCTGGATAAGCGCGCGAATTGAGGTTATAAAGGTAGGTGAGAAGGCTATCGCATGGGCCTGGTACCACAGTATTGGGAGGATGAGCGAGTTAGCAACTGTAACTCGTCCTGTTAGTCCTGGGGTTCTTCCCTTGAGGGAGGCGACGCGTTTGTATACCCGTTGTAACAGGTTACTTTCCATTGTCTCATTAGCATATCCCCCTGATTCTAGCCAGATTCCAAGGTGTCGGACAGGAGTGGTGGTGGGAGGTGTTGCAAAGGGTAATATAATTGGGTTTTTTCTTTGAGTGTTGGTGTGAGGTTCTGATGTTGTGGCCCAATTGTTTGTGTATTTGCCTAAGAGGATGATCTCTGTCTTCCTTTTGTTGAGCAATGCATTGCTCACCTTGGAGTATTCCTCTAGAGTGTGTTCCAGCTGTTGAGCATCTTCATTGTTTGCTATACCTGCTACGCAGTCATCTGCAAAGGCCAGTATCTTGACTGTTGGTTGTCCTTGTGCGGTTATCCCCATGAGACGTGAGTCAGTTACTCGGAGGAGCGGGTCAAAGCTGAAATTGTATAGCAGTGGGCTGAGGGGAACCCCTTGTTTGAGACCTCTGTGTGGTTTGATATTGTTTGTTAGGAATCCAGGGCCGCATACAGCCATGGTTGCAGATTCTGTTAGGAGCATCGCCCATTTTATGAATCCTGGTGGGAGTTTGAAGGCATGTAGACATTCTTTTAGGTATGGCCAGCTAACACAGTCATATGCCTTTTCCTGATCCAAGAAGACCAGGGCACCAGTTGCTTTGGATTGGCAAATGTTTGCAACAGGGTGTATGTTGTTCCAGATTGAACGCCCTGGTATAAACCCAAACTGGTTGGGTGATAGGGCGTCAGATGTAATTGCGCCTAATCTAGCTGCTAGAATTTTTGTTAGAATTTTTGTGTCAGTGTTGGAGAGTGCAATTGGGCGCCAGTTGGCCAGGTCCAACTTGTCACCCTTTTTATACAAGGTTATAACGTAGGATTCATGGCCTCCTGGTAATAGGCGTGTTATAACAAACTCTGGTTCATTGATGCCAATAGGAGGGGGGAGATTTGTTGAAATTATTTTTTGTAAAATTCGGAGGGTATCCCATCAGGCCCTGGGCATTTCCTACGTGGTGCACCGCGAATTGTTTCCCAAAGCTCCTCCTGTGTGATAAGGAATAGTATATTGTAATTTGGTGGTGTACTTTGTATCTTGGCAGTTTGAATAAATTCTTTAATTTTTTGTGGATCTGTTGGCATATCACAATATAATTTGGTGTAATAGCGGTGTACTTCCGCCTTGACCTCCTCAGGGTCAGTTGCCACAGTGCCATTGGTCTTGTGGACCTGTGTGCACATGGGCTGGTTTCCTCGGGAGTGAAATTGGCAGAAAAAGTATGTTGAACAAGTTTTGCCTTCATTTATGAACTTACCTTTGTTAAATACTTTGATTCTGTGTTGGTGTTCAAAGATGAGATTGTTAAGTTGGGCTGAAATTTCTGCCCATTTGTGTCCCCAATTAGGGCTATAGCCAGATCTCGGAGTATTTATTTCCAGGTGGTCTAGTTCTGCCAAGGTACGCTTGATTGTGGCTGTGTCCATGGTGTACTTGCATGATGCAATATGTCAGGTTTTGTTGATTAAATCTTTTTTAAAATTTTCCCATGTTCTGATGGGATCTGAAGTGAATGGGGCTGTGAATTCTGGGTTTGTAGCCTTGTTTTCAACCCAGTCAGATATCTCAGGAAATCTTATATTTTCTGGGTGAAGCTTTCTCCAAGGTGAACCTGTGTGTGGGATTGGGTTGGTGCTAACTGCACCATAACTAATCGGTGATCAGAAAAATTGATCTTTTTTGTTGTAAATTTGGATATTCTTGAGTGGTGGGATTGTGGGATGAGGATGTGGTTAATATGACTCATTGATATGAGCAGTCCCTCACGTATGTTGGGTCTTGTCATATGGGGGAGTATTGGTGAATTGGGAGGAAGAGCATCCTGTAAGCCAAGAGATGCCTTCATTGTGCGATATTCAATGTGTCCAGGTGGGTATCCCCTGGGATTAGGCCATCGATCTGTATTGGGGTTATCCCAGCAGTTGAAATCGCCTAACATGATGATATCTGGTGGGAGGGTGAGGGTAGAAATTTTTTCAAAAAATTTATTTCTCTCAGTTGCAGTGCACGGTGCGTAGATACATGCTAAAGAAATTATTTCATCTTGACATGTGTTTGTTGCTACCAGGACTTGGCCATGCAAGTGTGATGATGAATTTGTAATTTTAAATTTTTTGTTGTTTTGGACTATCACCCCACAGTGAGACGTCCATACTGATTGTGATGGTGCGACCCTGGTTGACCAGGATTCTTCTTCCCCTTGTAGGTAGTGGGTTTCTTGGATGGCCAAGATGTCTACAAGAGGTTTTTGCAGGAATGCCAGCTTTTTGGCTTGGGACGTATGAGCCCTGGCTCCCGCGATATTTAACATCCCTATTGACACTGAGGTGCCTGCGGCGCCTCAGGAGCGGTTGGGAGGACCCTCTGGTCCTATCCCACCGCGGCTCATTTTGGCCATGCTCCACATCTGTACTCCAACCCTTTCACTGCCATTGTTGGTTCCCTTGATCTGACCCAATGATTCAAGGGAATTGCAGTTTTTTGCATTTGCATCAACTTTTCCTGCACAGGTCTCATGTTGATTTGATGCGGGTTGTTGATTGGATTTTATATTTTTGAGGTTCAACTTTGTTGCATTATGCACCGCATTTTCACCCAAATTGCGGTTGCAAGTTCCTCAGTATGTGCATGACTGATGGCGCTTTGTGGCTCAGTCTGGTTACTGTGAAAATTTTCAACCTGGGCATATTGTTCTGATTGGTTGGTTCAGTGAATATCTGAAATATCCTCCTGAATTTGTCCGTGGTTAATGGCAGATTTCGCGTGTGCCGCCACTTCAGTTGCTGCTCTCTTGTGGGCTTTTTGTGCTGCTTTACGCTGTCTACTTGTAACTGGGTCCACGAGGAGTATAGTCCATCTTCACCCCATCGGAATGGGTGGTGGCCATCAGTCATTTTGGCGAAGTTTTCATTATCTTTGTCCATAGCTTCTTCACAAAAATCATTTTCCATTAAGCCCTCTTTTACAGGGCATGCATGTTCCTTGTGGCCCAGTGAGCCACATTGGTTGCAAATGGGTGGTGCACATTCCAGTGTAACTTGGAATGCAGCCAACTGGCCCCCATCTGCAAAGTGAAATTCTGCTGTGCGGGAAATTCTGGATAAATCCTCTTCCACTTCTGGGAAGGGGTTGATTACAGCGATAGCTTTGCCCGTGCACAGGTCGGGCATTAAGCAAAATTGCTGTAATTTGAGTTGTTGGATTTCTCCATAGGCCACAAGACCTTTGCGGAGCTCCTCCTCAATTACCTTACGAGGAAGGTTGGTGGGGAGCGAGTCAAAGGAGATGAACAAAGTTTTCACTTTGTTCCATCTGGTGCACGTGGTGTGCACAATTTTCTTTGCCCTCAGGGAGGGCAATTTCCATGCAGATTTTTGCTGCGGCATTGGCTTCATCAGCTGTTTCAAAACCAATATCAATCCAGCTGTGGCCCATGTTGTTGGTGGCTACGTACACCATGTGAGGGAAAAGTGAGGACTGTGCCTCGCATGTTTTCTCCCACAGGGTCAGTGACTCATCTCCAAGGAAGAGTCTGATCCCGTGTTTCACCTTTGACAAAGGTTGGTTGAATTGAATGTACATTTATTGCGCGTGCTTTACAGTAAATACCATAAACCCAGATGGTGTCTGAGTTTGCAATTTCTTTTCAGATTGGGTTCCTGGTCCCCCTCCAGGGCGTTTCTTGCCCTTAGTTGCACCGTTAAGCGCACCACTTGCTGCGACACTCACCCATGTTGTATTATTTTTGTTATTAAAGTCGCCCATCTTTCCTGTGTGTGATTATCCAAATTTGCTGTTCAAATTGAATCATAGTAACTAAAGTGATTGTTACGAGAAAGAAAAGCTTGGCATTATCCATATACTAGCTAATTTATTCCGCCATCTAAACCCATGCTGGTCATGGAAAAGAACACTCTTATCTTTCACAAACTGTGGAAGTCTGCTACGCCTTATCTTATTGAAATCATGATATTTGATTAATTTTAGCCAGGCGGGTTGAGTCTGCTTCAGTCTGAAGCTTGAGAGCGTGGACATCAAAGTATCAAGTAGCATTGTGGATCTATTCAGCCAGTATCCTCTATGAAGGAGTAAATTAATGCAGTCAGAGCTGGGTGCCTTCCATAAAGCAGCTGAATTGGGCTCTTTTTCAGTCACAGAGTGATAATAGATGTTGTACCAAATACTGAGGTAAAAAGAGAGGGTACTCTAGTATGATGGTCTATCTGAATCCAGAATTCTGAGTATATTCACCAAAGTTACATTAACACTTTTAACCATCTCATTAGACTCTGGATGGTCAATATGTTGAGGCGATAGACACTGCCAGCCTCATTAACGAAGAAAAACCCCAAATATACCTCCTTATGCCTCATGTTGCTGATGCTCCCACACCAATGCTGTCTGCCATGGTCTGCCAGCTAAAGCGGGCGCTGGACAAAATTTTCCCCAAAGCCTCCTCGCCATCTGATATGTCTTCCTAGGCTGATAACCTAGGGGCTATATTAAGAATTTTTTAATGTATGATAATCCCTTTGTTTGGCCCATTTGCGAATAAAGATGCGTGGTGGCTCCCTCTTTTGGGTTGAACACTACTAGTACTAAAAAAATAGACTCTGGATGGTATGGGGTGTTAGAGCCCCGCAGATGGCCATTAGTCCGTTCAAATAGGGAGAATGCGTGAGGTGAAGTTAATTTTGTTGTTGGTAACTATGAACTGTGGGCAGCCATGCCGTTTAATTATGCACTCCATTATGAACTTGGCGATGGTAACCACCCTCAAATCCCTTATCTCTCATGCCTCTACCTAACTGGTCAAATGGTCTATTGAAAACAAGATATACTTGGAGTGATTCATGCCCATTGGTAAGGGTCCCAAACATCATTGGACACCGTTATCCATGTAAACTGAGGCTCACTAACTGATAGGCGGTCTTCTGGTGGAAGGGCTTCTCTACTTTACATTAGGCAACAAGAAATCGCTCCAAGCATGTCAAAGTGCATACTCTCCCAGAATAGTGTGGTCACAATAACTCTAATGTTTTATGTAACCCTCCATGAACCACTGCCTTGTGTACACTCAAAATAATGGCTGGTTGGGCAGTGGGTTTTTGGGAAACTTAGAGTATCCTCACTGATCCACTTTTATAACTCATCATCCTTCCAGATCTTATCAAGCATCATCCCATATAGTGCCCAAATAACTGTAGGTGGTTTGTCTATATTTTTGCTATTGACAATCTTTTCATACAGAAAGATTGCTCAGATCTGCCGTTATGGCAATCATCAGTAGCTAAGGTAAGCAGTAGTGTTCTGATGCTTTGCGCCAGGATGGTGGATATATCAAAATTTTAGACAAGAAGCTTTAAGGCCCATCATGCTTGGCGTCCCTCCAGTATTAAAGATTTTGTAGTGAACACAACAAAGCGTGGACAATCACAAACTTAATTGTACTCCATGATGGTATACTCAGAACTGCGTATATGCGTAGATTACAGCTAGGCACACCCACTTTATCACTATGTAAACCTTTTCTTGGCAATTCAAACTCCAACTGCAGTGAGTTAGAGGGTGCTACACCCCCTCGTCATTTAATTGTGACAGTAACGCTCCAACAGTTGTAAGAGAAGCATCTGTCTGAAAGATAAAATCTTTCTCAAAAGTTTGGATATTACAACACCAGTGCGCTAGTCAACGCCATACAGAGAGTATCAAAGGCACTCTGACGCCATTCTGTCCACTCAAAAGCAGTGTCTTTACGTTGGAGCTCAAAGAGAGGGGCTCCTATGCAGCTGAAGTTGGGAATAAACCATAATTAATACCCAACCATGCTTAAAAACTCTTGTATATCCCGCTTGGTCTTGCGTTGTGTCATTTTTGGATTATTCTACCTTGGCTGGTTGTGGTCTGAGTCCCATAGCGCCTACCACAAACATGAGATTTTCTAATTGCTCTTTATGAAGTGGCATTTGTGGGGCTTGATTTTGACGTTGGCTTCTGTGTGCTGATGGAATACCTCCTTCATATAATTGAATGCTTTTAGAATGTCCACAAAAAAATTATAATGTCTTCAGGTGCACCAGGACACATGACAGTTTAAGATCATCTAGAATAGTGACCATAGTCCTCTGGAACGTAGCTGGGGCGTTACACAGCCCCTGTGGCATACGGGTGGGCTGAAAACCCCCTTTGGAGGTATCATGGCACATTTTTCTTGTTCCGCTGTGGTCTTTCAATCTGATAGTACCCCAATATTAGGTCCATAGCTGAGAAATAACAAGCATCACCCAAGCGATATAAAGCGTCATTGATATAAGGCAAAAAATATGAGTCCTTTTTGGTGATAAGGTTCAGCTTTTGTCAGTCAATTACTACTTAGTTGGTGCCACCCTTCTTCTTAACAATTATTACAGTTGAAGCTCAGGGACTCTTTGATGGCTATAGCATTCCCTGCTTCAGCACTCACTTATTTCATTAGAAACTACCTCTTCTGAAGCCTGCAAGTGGCAGATTTGCAGAGACCAAGTGAGAGGGTGATCCCTAGTGTTCAACTAATGGATGACGCCACAAACGCATCCAGATCATGATCATTGGCCACAAAGATTTCCCAATGTTTTCAAATAAAGCTATTACATGATCCCTCTGCTCTTCTAATAACTCCATTAAGATTTATTGTGTAACCACTGCCATTACGCTGGACTGAAGTCTGGTGGGAAGACTAAATTCATCCAGCGAACAAACTTGTGGAAGCAGAGAACCTATCCACAGGGGTCAAATTCAGATATGCAACCTCCTGGTGGCTTCAGATCCTCAGTGATACTTTTGAAGATTTGCTAGTGGCACTTTGATTTCCTTGTGCTCAGATAGTATCATGCCCAGGGCCACATGAGGCTCAAGGCATGATTTCTGATAAGGGCCAAAAATCTCACCATAAAGCCCAGTTGGTATCATAGTTTCTAGCTCTGTGCCCACTTTAATTTAATAGCCAGATGGGATTAATATGCAGTTGAAGATTGAAGTGGTAACTCCTGGTACTCATATATCTGGTGGGGAGAACCCTGGTTTTGTTTTTGTATTACTTATAGCGACAGGGATTACCCCATCACTGCACTCAATTTTAACTTGTCTCATCTGATTGTAATCCTTGGGAACACCATTGGAAGTCAAATAAATTGTGATTTGTGACCTAAGGTTTTGAAGGTCTCTTCAGCCATATTGACAATTTCACCAAAGTGACACATGAAGGTTGCTCCTATCAGCATGTCATAGTTATTGTTAGGCAACACAATCGCTGGTTTTAAAATGGCAATCAACCCAAACTGCAAAGGCAGCACACTGTACGCCCCCTCCAAAACAGTACATGCTGCCTCAGCAGTCCCATATACCATCTGGTGCTCCAAATCAGGCTTCAGTGGTAACTTAGCTACAAGTCATGTGGATAATATATTAACTAAGGCGCTGATTATAATCATGCAAGCTTTGTTTTTGCAACAAAAATGTCACAATGCGTACATTTAGAATTTTTCATAATAGTGGTTATTTAATATGTGAACGTCCAAAGAATATCTCTTTCTGAGGAACTTCATATTACCCATGCCGACTTTAGAGTATTCTTTAATAGTTTCATCTAATGGGATTGCAACGGTTACCTTTTTCAGAGAAGGCGCATTCAACGAGGGATGAGGTTCATCAGAGGTGGCTTGCTCTAAGATTTGACATGTATAAGGCATTGGAGTTTCCTGACAACCCATCTCCATGGTGGCCTTTTTGGCTTGAGAACGAGTCAACACATGCACATCATTGTCTGGATTCTGATATAATAGTTTGTCATTGTATTGGAGGTCCTTGGCGAAAAGTGACTCATCAGGATCAATAGGGACAGATGTAGTTGAACCAGCAAAAGTAGAATGTCCCAACTCTACTCTTCTTGATCTTTTCCCTTCTTGTACTGATCTGGATGCATGATATGTACTTTCCGCTTAGTAGGGCAGTTGAACTCAATATGTCCAAGATGACAGAAAGAGTAGAAAGTTACTCCAGAGGGTTATTGGCCCTGAGTATCAGTAGAAGGTCCAGGCTAAGGGTTAGCTGCAGGGTTGTAATTTGGCTGAGAATGAGGTGAATAGTTAAAGGATGGTTGAAAATTATCCATCGGAATCACATAAGGCTGGTTCACGCCTCTAGAGGAAGGATGCACCTCAGGGGCCATTGCAGGCTTCTGTTCAGTGCTAGAAGTGCTAAACGTTGCTGGTATATGATGCAAGTAATTGACAATTTTGAGCAAATGAACATCCCCTTGCAATATGGAAGCCATTGAATTGCATAACTCATGGTGTGGTTTTACTGTCAAGGTCATTTCAATTCCAATTTCAGTCTCATATAGCATTCCTACTCCTACCCTGATGTGCGCCTCTGAGGTAAACCAATTAGCAAACGTTATCAAGATCTTATTCCAATGAGACTATTTGTTAGAAAATCAGCATTTTGTTAGGTAATTTTCTATTCCTTGAATAAGCTCAGCACAGTATTATTATCTCCTTGGTAGGAGACAGAACTATTCCTCAGATAACAGGTAACTTGGTCAGCACTTTTGACATCTAGAATAGATATCAGCAGCTTAGCTTTACACCAGTCTGAAGCTCCTTCCACTGTAAACTCAAACCTTTTGAAGAACTCATGCATATTTATATCTGAATTGAATGGAGGCAACTTGACAATGCATATTTCCTTTTCTCATTCAAAACTATAAAGTTCTGGGAGCAAACTGGGGCACTTCTTGTGGGGCATAACTTGCCTCTCGCTGAGGGGAGGGCATGGTAGGAATAAAGGAACTCGGTTTGTCTGCAGGATTGGAAGCAGCCTGGCCCTCTTCCGCCTTCAACACTGCAAAAACGTGAGGAACTCTTTTTGTCAAGGCTATGTCATCTCCTGAGATCCTGCTAGATGTGAACTGACTCATGCTGTCTGCTTAGTCAGCAAATAGTTCCGCTGCACCTTCTTCAACTTTGTTGCTACCATAATGCTGCTGTCCTTCACTATCATCAATGTTTGCTTATCAGCACCACACAAAAACTCTGGAAATATGAGTTACCATCTATTCTCTTCTCCACGCAGTGTATCCTCTCAACAGTTTCATTTAGGAAGTTTAATAATTGTCTATTCTGCCAATTGAGAACATGCTTCTGACTGAACATTTCTTAAAACTGATCCATTGCCACTTTACGCTCATTAAGGAGCTCATCTTGGATTCGTCATATTGTATTCAGATAAAGCTTAACATCGGCGTACTGTGCAACATTGGTAGGATGGGATGGTTTCCCACCAGTGATAACTAAATGTGCTATGGTTCAGATTTCTTGGCTTTTTGGTTGAATCAGTGACCCTCTGTAGTGAGCACCACAGTTTGTAAAATCTATCAGAATAGGTTTTAATCTTCTGAAGGGTTCACAGGAAGGTTTCTCACTGTGAAAAAAAATACAATTTGAGGATATTCATTCCTTGAACAAGCATAATAAGATTTAAACTGAAGCAAAGGCTTCATCAAACACCACCTTTAATTTCAAATGACAAAGTCCACTACTATTATCCTTCTTAATACTTCACCATAGAATACACTACATGATATCAACTAAGAGACCTCCTTCCATTCTTCATTTTCCCTATTTTCACTCATCTATCCTGCACTCTTTGGCCCATCTACGCAGCTACTCAGATTCTCTCATTTCCATCATGCTCATCTCATCATTTGGAGCTCCATCAGAATCACATATATTGGTTGAGGTCCAATCACTTATAATTGACTCATATCATCATGGTAAATATCAAATGCTCTAAACTTGATCTCAAAGGATCACTGATGATCCTTCACTAGTAATTTAGGGATTAAGATCCTTTCACATAAATGTTATGACACTGTCAAATGGACCTTTACCAACAATATTGGGAGATATGTGCTCTCATTTCAGTGAAGGCTTATTCCAGCTCACCTGAAAACCTCAGGGGTTGTGCAATGCGCCTGCATCATTCCAACGAGCAATGGATCATATCTTACAGGATCTTAAGCTAAGCTGTGTGATTTTCTATCTTAATGACATCACAGTCTTATTAAAACGTTCAACTAACATCTTACTCAACCAAAAGAAGTTTTTAACGCTTTTGTGAGTCTAATGTCAGGTTGAAACCATCCAAGTGCACTTTTTTTCCAATAGCAATGATTTTCTTGGATATGCTATCTCATAGAAAGTGATTCAAACTTTACAAGATAAGGTTGAAGCAATATCAATAATGCCCCCTCCTCAAAACCTGAGACATCCAGGTGTTTCTGGGTATGATTACCAATATCATCAATTCATCTTCAAATTGCCCAGCTCATTGAGCCTCTCATATGACTATTGGTTAAGAACACCCTTTTTTATTGGGGTGCTGAACAAAATGCCACGTTTGAGATGCTAAAGAAGTTGCTACAAAATGGCCTATCCTACATCATCCATAATATGGTAAACCTTTTATTTTATCTATTTAAGCCTCTGATTGCGCTATTGGAGCCATCCTGACTCAATTGGATGAAGGCGATGCAGATCATCCAGTTTCATACTTCAGCAAGATGCTGTCAAAAGCTGAACGCAACTACAGCGTCACAGAAAGGAAGTTCTTTGAGGTCTTAATTGCCATAAAACATCACCATCCTTTTTTATCTATACTTTATTTACTGTGGTTACTGACCATGCATCCTTAGAGTGGTTACAAAATATGAAGGTCAGACTGGATGGTTGGCCCATTGGGCCTTGAAGCTCCCACAGTATGATATTAAAATTGAACTCTGAGCAGGAACTCGTTATTTGGATGTCAATGGGTTGACTCACCTACCTGTCCTTCACTTGAATAATAGTGAAGTGGAGAGATTACATGACCTCCTCATGACCCCTGATGCCTGGGATGATAAGGATGAACCCATTGAGAAAATGTTAGCAAGACACTCCTGTAATACCAAGGTAGAGAGTGGGAAGTAATACAAAAAGGTAGAGGCAAGTTGGTTGCCCTATCTTTGACCTTCAGATTGATTACCTGCTATCCTGGAGGCCCACTCTACCCTGGGTCACAGCGGGGTGAGAAAACCTTATAAATGGATTAAAGATTTTTACTATTGGGGGGATTATGGAATCCATTATTGAAGTCATGGATGCTTGCCTAACCTGCAAAAGCAATCCAGTCTCAAAACAAAATGCTGATATTAACCTACTATGCCTCAATAACCCTTCCACATGATAAGCCTAGATGTGGTAGATCCTCTACCCTATACTACCATTGGGAATTGCTACATACTAGTAGGTATTATTCACACTATGAAATGGACTGAAGCTATGGCTCTTCCAGCCCAAACTGCTAAAGCTACCGCCACGCTCCTTCATCACCATGTTTTTACCCACCATGGTTGCCCCAAGTTCTGCTCTGTGGCAACAGGAAGAGCTTCACCTCCAGAGTGTTCAAGCTCTTGGCTACCTCCATGGGAGCACAACAACACTTCTCAGCCCCCTATAACCCTTCAACAGATGGTACTGTAGAAAGAGTGAAAGGAACCTTAGTATCCATATTATAAAAATGGCCACTTCAGACCCTCTACACTGGGATTGATTCTTTTCTGGTGCCCTTATGGCCTATCATATTAGGTATTACTGGATCCTTAAAAATGTCTACATTCCACATTTTATATGGTTGAGAGCCTGTTGTACCCACCCTCATGGCTAAAGATGTACTTTCTGCTAAGTCTGATGATCCTGAAAAAACCATGAAGAGGTTGGCCAAGCACATCATCTGGCTACAATAGGATGCTATGGCCAATTTAGCTAAAACCATCACTAAAGAGGGTCAAGCAGCTAGTGAGTTCAAACCACTACTATCCTCTTCTTCAATATCAGACTTGGATTTATATTGTCATAATGGCATCACTTTCAGAAGCAAGAAGCTCAGATCCATTTGGGAAGGACCTTTCATTGCCACCTATAAGAGGGGTGATGAATATTCTATCAAGTTGCTTTCTTCTGAGTTACTATCAACCGAGTACATGGACATTTTATATGCTCTATCCTCCCCCAACATCCTTGAAGGGGTAATATCACTTAATTGAATGTGTAACCATTTAATAAGAGGGCTTTGGTGCTGAATAGTCTAAATTTACTAATGATATTAGTCTAATCTTTGGCGGAATCAGTTAGAGTGGAGTAATGATTTTATTCCTAGCTTTTAGCCAAATAGCTCAGATTAAGCTAAGAAGGCTATGACAAACCCTTGGCAGAATAGGCAAACTGATATGGAAGTTTGCTTATGCACCCACTTGAATTTAGTGCAACTTCCTAAGAGAAGCTAACCCCCTTTTATAGGCCTGAAGGGGGTTCAAGGAGATGAAACTATTTTGTCTACCAATCACCAACTGGGATATCCGGTAATTATCTGGGAAAAATATTTCCATAATATCTAATTGAATCAGATATATTAAGCCCTTACCACATGGATTTGGAATACCTGCTGCTGATACAACCTCCAAAGATAAAGCCCTAATAAGGCAAAAAGATCTCTGAGAGTTATGATGGGCTAAAATTCAACCATTAAAATTAAGCTACCTCCACTAATTCTGAATTCCCACACCCCTATTGTTTTTAGCCTCAGAGTACCATAACTACTGAGGGCATTATTTTAATAAGGGATCACTCCTGTCCCCATTTTGGATATTTAATAATATTATTATAATTAAACTCAATCTGGGGTTTACCTTTTCCCTTAGGATCTTTAATGGAGGCTAAGAGTTTTAATACTCCCACATCTGCTATACTGTGAAATCTGTGCCAAAAGCACCTACAAGCGCCAAAGTGCCAGGATTCCAAATGGGCGGTATTCTGTTGTGAAAACTCTACCCGACGTACTTGCAGGTGCTAGCGCTGGGGAGCCCAACATATTGGCTGGCTGCAGGAGGCTTAGTGCTTCATGGTCAGCCAAGCGGACAGGGGCTTCATAAGATGCAGCGATGGATGAGACTTTATCCATTAGAATAGACTTAACCTTGACAACAGATAAATAATGGAAGATATGTACTGAAAAAGTACTTTATTTAAAGATAAGGCAATACTATTTATAGTACAGTTGAAAGTAAAAGGGAATCATGGTTGCAAGGAGTGATTCATCAGTTATTATTGATCGCCAAGTGGTTTGTCCCACAATTTGTCCCACCTAGAAGGCCAGCTGAGCTTTTTGATCCCCTGGTGATAGTTTCATAGCATAAGTAAGTAGATATTAACCTCAAGTAGGAGCTCTTCCAATAGTCCAGGTCTAGAGGTTAACTTGCTAGCTTCCAGAACGAACGGCGGATGAAGATATTGGGAGCTTTTGGCTGCAGATGATGGTGGCATATAATTATGGTCTTGGAATCAGGTAAATTATCTGCGAATAGTATTGATATGCTCATTAGCTGAATTTTAGTAATTCAAGTAACTCTTCAAATTCAAAATACAACCTGATTACATGAGATTGAGGCTTAATTTGGGACTATATTAAAATATTTGAATGGCTTGAAGGTCAAGTCCCATGGACTCATATCTGCTGATCTTCTCCCCAAGATAAGGCTTCCACCTTGCATAAAGAGAATCCTATGATTGTTTTTTATTTAAGCTATAAAGGTGTTGGCACCGTACAGGGTGGGGGTTCCTTAATCCCTTTGATAGTCTTTTCTTGTAGTTATTGGCACTCTCCTCACATGGTACTTATCTGCCATGTCCAGTATTTAGCTATGGATAAATTTAGGTTGTATTAACGGGAACAAAGTCCTTTTAGCAAGTCAAGGTGAAAGCCTTGGGAACTTTATAGCAAGGCCAACCAAATAGATACCACCGAGCTTACACCAAAGTGAAGCCTAAAGGAAGTTTTAAGCCAAAGGTTAAACTTCATAGCCAGCCTCAGCTTTATCGATAGGCATTAATAAAAATGCTTGCCACCCAGATATAGGATGGGCTTGCTGCTAGCAGTTATCTATAAAATTCAACCCTAGCAATAGTTGCCTTGAAGAGAAATTGATCTATAAATCAGTATACCGTTTAATGATCTGAACCGGAGCCAAAAAGCCAGTAGAAACATTTGGAGAACGAGAGGCTATTTTGGGCCTCTTATCCTTGCTTTGCTGAAATTTTGCCAGCTTACACCTTTAAATAGAAGGGCTAACTTGATAACTAGCTATGACCACCAACCGCTTTGCAAAACCAATTAAATCAACGGAATATTAAAATGCTCAGCTGTAACGATATACTAATTACTATTAAAATATATAAAATTTTCACTTCTTACATATAAAACTTTTTATTTTGCTATAAAAAGTAAGAAATATGGTAATATTGTATTCATCTAACCTTAGTAACTTTCATCAATAGGTTACGTCAGGAAGTGTGTTGAAGGATGCAAGATTCCAACACAAACATGATTGCGAGTTAAAAAAGCAAGTAAAAAGTGAGCCCGGGGTCGAGCGAGGAGGTTAAACTTGATTAACCGAGGAATGAGCAGTTAATTTGATTCTGAAACTGGTTTAGTTAAACCGGCGCCGATTACGCTCCAATTCAGCTAGCCGTAAACAGAAAAGGTTCACCTGATTAGATAAATCATGCACCGGTTTGATATCGGAAATCCACCGACCCAGTTATGGCTCAACTCCATCGTACAGTGGGTAGCTCCCTCAACTCAGTAAGGTTATAAAATCTAAATGTTTTCTGCTGCAAGGTTGCCACCAGCCAGGATGGAAAAGCTAAACTATGAGCATGTAGCGAATGCTACGCGATGCTCATACTAGAACTTGAAAACTAAGTTTCGGTACCATCCAGTACTAAAAAAGAACTAAGTTTCGGTTGGAATTTAGATCTATAACCTACTCCTATTAGGTATGAGGCTCAGAATTTAAAAATAAGTGGACTCGTTAGTGGCCATTCGATTCCAATCGATTATTTTTAGCTACGGAGATTGGTAGATGGGCTATCGATAAGCTTTGGAAGCAAGTGATTCGAACCCGCCAAATTAACCGAATAGCTGCCAAACCGCTTAGCCTGAAACCGAATCCATAGGTTAACCGAATTACCTCCGAACCGTTTAGCTTTAACCGAAATTCGATTTCCATCCCCATCAGATTATTTTCATAATCGTATTATCCGGAAGGCGTATAACGCCGATTTCATCTCCCTATCTAGTTGGACATAAGCTAGTTGGGACGGGTTTAATTACATAAGAGTTTATCGATAACTTAATCTTTTACGCGCCAGTTGAATTTTATAACCAAACGCCCTTTTAGCCATCCTCCAACTTATTACTATTAGGCTTGGTATAGAGCCCATCTCAGCTTCTATTAAATTATTAAACTGGCATGAGTAAAAGCCCCCAGTCAATAAAGATCACCGACCTATCCAAATACACGGAAAAGGAGGGGGACGAGGATCCCAATTTTTGGAACGACCTCAGTATCCCTTCCATAGGCTTTCAACCTCATAACGTCGCCCATCAGCCGAATGCTTTGAGCTCAGCTGCCAAGGAGGCCTCTGCCGATTTCAGTCACCTGCCTTCCTCGCTCAGCTCCATACCCTGTGGCCGGAACCAGGATGCCTTTATTGGGAACGTCACAAAGTTTTTATCGACGTATAGGGGGCCTGGTTCCGTAACTCGCCTCACGGGGAACAAACGTTCGGTTAGCTCCGAGACCTCCGACTGGGACGAGGATATTCAGGTGCCTTCGTCGGGCTTCCCCTCCCGGCCCAGGACTTTTTCGGAGCTCGATGACTTGGACTCGTTACTTTCGGGGGAGCAGGACCCCATCCTCGCGCGCATCCACCCTGAGCCGATTCTCAAGCCTCAAATCGGTGGAGGAGGAAAAACCCGCCGAGTTGGATTTTCAACTGCCGGCGGGTGACCTGGACCTTCAGCTCTCGTCACCCCCGGATGCTACCCTGGAGATCAATTTTGACGAGGAGCTGGCCCATAGTTTGACCTCCCATAGCGTTCAGCCCTCAACCGCTCCTAAGGAGAATCTATCCCCCTACACCCGGGAAAGCTCCACCGAGACCTGGGACGACATAGTTGTGCCAACCGACGTAACTGCGCTCAAGGTCGTGCAAAGGAAACCCTACCAACCCACTCGCAACGCCGAGGAAAGCTGGCTCGAGGATATCGAGATCCCCAACGATGACATCTTCACCGCCAAGGTTGCGCAGAAGAGGTTCCAAACGCGTAAGCACGCGCGCACCTCCCGCCATCTCCAGCGCAACCCGATCAAGTTTGAGGTCAACCTCTCCCGGATGCGCGAGTCCTACAATTACCCCCCTCGCCCCCACGGGGCGAAGGATCCTCCTAAGGCTTCGGACGGGGCCTTCCATTACCGCCAGAAGCTGGGGTCCAAATCTCTGGTGTCCTTCTTTACCACGCCCGCCTCGAATATAAAGACCACCATCAGCGATCCCGCCACCCCGGAGCACCGACCCCTCTACCTCCCCAAACTCCGCCACTACGGCGACGGCACCGAGCTGGACGGCTTCGATAACCTGCCCGTGCCGATCACCCCCAAGTCGCGCCACACGAGCAAAAAGATGCTGAGAATCGACCCGCGCGCCAGGGCCGAAGGTATTGCATTACCCGTCCGGTTTATCTTTTAGCCCCCGCGGAAAGATACTCCCAGCTTCTGGATCAGTTCTCCGAGATCGAAGTGGAGCGGGACGGCCTTTCCAACATGGCAAAGGTACGCGCGCGCCGACCAGCTCTGACGCTTTCTAGGTGAAGCCTCACCTCATACAGAATCTGAACTCGCTCCGAGTGGAGAGAGGTAGGGGGTTTGAACTTTGCTTACCCTTTTCAAGTTGTTGGGGATATGAAGTTTAACCCCCAGACGCAGACGTGGGAGGGCAACGAGCAGGCCCTGAAGGACTTTGACGCGGTGTCCCCCCCGCGTCCCGCGCTCATCACCAACCTGAACGGCAACAAGCGGCCGCGGCGGGTCGGAAATATGATCTTCGACCCCGAGCAGATGCGCTGGTTCTCGGTCGCCGCGGAGGCCGATCCGTTTGCCGATATCCCCGACCTCACCACCCGCGACCCGCCAATCACCCGCAAACGAGCGGGGGCCGGTACGTCCAGTTTTGTTCACCTCCCGTTCCATCCGCGCCCCTTCCGCCTTTTAAGTTGGGGTTGCGGCGGTTGGGTCAATTTGATAAGTTTCGTTGGACTGGTTTAACAACGATCCTCTAGCACCCGGCGATAGCTTCTTCCTCAGCGCCAAGGCGATCGATACCTTGTACGCCGCCGAGCGGCAGCACCGCCACTTCATGTCGGCGTGGTGTGAGGCCACCCCCGCGGTCGGGGGGCGCGGGATCGGCTACGCGCACCTGTTTGATATCCGAGATTTCCCCGCCAACTTTTAACTTAACTTGCTTTCAAGCCTACGGCCGCCCAGCTCGTGGGCCCCTCGACTCGCTCCATACTTGCCCCATCCCCCCGACTTGCCCTGCGGCCCGCCTGCACAGCTCCACCCGATATTCACTTTGCCGCCGCCTCCATTAACCGATGGATCTTAACTTCCCTACCGCCCCTTTAAACGGGTTCCCGCCCGCTTTAAACTATAAAGGCGTGGCTACCCCGTTCGCCCCATCTGCAAACCTTTGCGTTTAAAACTTCCCTACCGCCCCTTTAAACGGGTTCCCGCCCGCTTTAAACTATAAAGGCGTGGCTACCCCGTTCGCCCCATCTGCAAACCTTTGCGTTTAAACCTTCCTACCGGTGGCGGGGGCTGAGCGTTACGCGCACCAATAAACTCGTACGCGGTATAACCTAACGTGCGGTCCGTTGCTTTACACGCGGATGTGGGCGTGGGGTTAGTAGGGTTCGGTGACGGTTAATAGTTTTTATTGGGTATACACCCTGGTTAACCGTGGTGTTGGGATGGTCCCCTCTATTAAGGGGGTTCGGTTTAGTACGCCCACCTTACATCTTTCCAACCCGGTGGGCTTAGCTCAGACCTGAGAAGAGTTGAATTTAAGTTAAGGGGCGTCGCAATCAATGCCTAGCTCTTTTAATCGTCGAATCCCTCACGCTCGGTAAGGTTGAACCATTCGCCGCAGCTCACCTGATCGGGTAAGGCCGGCGGATGGTTTTTCCACCAATGTGGCTCGGCATCCCGTCGGCTAGTCGAGCTTGTCACCTTCCCCTTGGGCGGCTGTCGCGCCTATGTAAGCCGTGCCAACCTATTGCACCACCGGTACGCGTAATAAGTTTGGTGGGGGGTAAGTTTAGCAAATACCTTCCCGATCCCGGATAGGGTAGAGCTGGGGGTAAGGGGTACCGGCTAAAGTTGGAGGTTCAACCTTTTGCGCCCAAACGGCCCCCGCTAGATTGATGGGGTTGGGGTTCACCGGACTGCCGTAAGGGTGGTTTTATCTCCAACAGCTACTATCCCAGAACCCTTTCGTCTACTTAAGCCAGGTCATCGAACCTCCTGGGTGGGGATTAAGGGGTCATAGACTTTAGTTGGGGCTTAAGCCGTTGGGCCTACTCGCTTGGCATCTCAGAAACCATCTTTTTCAACCGTAGGCTATTCAGATTTTAGGCTAGGGCCATACGAGAAGGGGTGTTTATCATAAAATGCGCGTGCCCCACATGCCAATGACCTTAGGATCCATTCAAGCTAGGCAGATCGATCTTTGGTACTACGCCTTTTTAACCGGTATAATTTAATACGTTCCCAACTAGCCCACCCAAGGTTTTGCGCCGCGCGGCCAACGAAAACTTTATCGGAGGTACCTCCAAAGGGGATGTTTATAGTGAGCCAACCCGATGCCTTTAATTTACCTAGCGCTTTAAAATTAGAGGTGGGGTAGGTTGACCATCCTTTTAAGCTTATAAGCGCCGACCCGTCTGGGGTTTTAAAAGGCTCGGAGTAAAAAGGCACCCCCGTCTGGGGTTTTTTTGAAAGGCTCGGAGCGTATTAAATGGATGGGGTAATCAAACCTGGAATAAAAATAAGGGGTTGATGGCCTTGCCAGAAGTGGATCTGACCACCCTGCCAGGGGTAAAAGTTCAAATCTCACCCGTCGCATAGATACTGGGGTACCCCGCCCTAAACCAATTTTGGTGGGAGGGTAAGTTGGTCCAACCCTACACCTTATCCCTTTCTTGATTTCCAAAAAAATCTTTACCTTTTGGGCCTTCGATTTGGCAAAATTTTCTTACCCACCATTGACACTTTTTATAATCATTCTGGGCCCTGCCTGCAATATAACTATCCACTGAATTTTGGAATAGAATCGATGTAACCCTTATTTGGGATGCATTGATGTATTTTTAGAGTTACATCCCCTTCATCTTTTGGCTGCTTATATGCATTTTTGGATTTCTATAAACCCTCATTTTTTGTACACTTATATCTATCAAATCATTGAAAGGGTTTGTTAAAGTTTTGGCCCACTTCAGATGGTCTGGTTCTTCTGAGATAAATCAGAGTTTTGAGCCCCTATTGTGTGGAGACAATTGACCAGATGGTGACAGTAGTTAAGATATAAACTCCTTAGAGATGACACTTTGAGGCTGTATCCTTCTGTCATTTACTTGTACAACAGCTCACTGCCCTGATCCTTCTGATCCCAATTCCTTGACTTAATACAATAAAAAAGTATCAGATATAAAAAGCTCGTATATTGAACTATCAAATTGGTATGGTAAAAGATCATTTTATTTGTAGGTAATTAGGAAGAATTTATAGGTTTGATGTTAACCACACCTTACCCATGACATCTTGCTTCATATTGCCACCTACCCAGTGGATCATGATGGAGACTTCAGAGGGTCTACAAACTATGAGGTTCTGCGGTAACTTAGCTCAGCCTCATGGTCAGTATTTTACTGATAATTATTTCAAGGAACCATTTCCCCTGATGCATCTGAAAATAGCTAAACTGCCACTCCTCTCAAGCAACGGTAGCATATACCAAGGTGATTTGTACCACTTATTAGTAATTAATTTGATCAAAAATATGATTGACATTAAAAACTAATTTTATATAGACCAACAAAGCCCATGAGCCTGGGTCATCAAGTCAACTATTATTAAGTCTGACTTACCCAACAAAGCCTCTGGGCCCATGTTATCTAGCCAAATATTATTAAGTGGAATTTCTAGGCTATGGATCCTAACCTTTACATATACTTGGTATACTTTTGATCCATAATTGCTGATCTCTTTGATATAACCCATAATAAATCAACATAAGCTAATTTTTATTATTTCCTATCAAATTACCCAACCATTAGGTCCAGTCAACAACTCAACAGGGTTAACATGGTAGATAACTTGAATGATTTTTAAACCAACCATAAGCTTATAGTTGGGTAAGTTCCCACCCAGGTCTTAGCTCGTTTGGCTTGAGCCTTCACTTTGTTTCTCCCACTCTAAATTTCAGTAGCATCCATCCTCAGATCAGCCCACATTAAATGGATAAAAAAATATATCAGTGATATGGGTAGATTTCTATTCAAATCTGGAACGGCTAGAGTGGTAGGTTGAACCCTTTAGTCTTATTCATAAATCTTTATGTTTATCACCAAGTAGCTGCTCAACCTGCTATATCATTTTTCCCTCAGTCAAGGCTTAAAGCCTCTATTGCGCCTATTTATACCATCCTGGGACAAAGGATGACCAGGCTACTGTGAGGAGTGTTTAGTACCCCCCAGGGAATAGCTATTAAATTGCTAAAAACCTATCTTTGGAAGAGATCAGCCTTGCCATAATTTATACCAATAAACAGGAATACCTCCATATGCTGGTAAATGGCAGAAAAGGCAAAGTAGCATTGATAAGTTAATAAAATAATCATCTATCGGAAAGGAAGGTGACCAACTGAAAGATTGGTCAAACTAACCCCATTGGAAACAAAATTGGGTTGTGGGCTAGGATTGGATTGTTGAGGCTTGGACCCTATTTCAGTTAATGAAGTGAGAATTCCATTGATGAAGGTCTCATATTTTGTGTAGGCTAATTTTGAGACTTAGAAATGGGATGGATAATTACCTTTTTTGGTTATATTGTAGCTCAAGGATGAATCTGACCCTCAGTTGCAAATCAAATATATGGACCCATCCTTATTTAGACCCTATTCCATGCCTTTTACATTTTTGATATAACACCTTGAGCTGCATCATGCACCTTAATAGTATCAACCTAGGCTGGCTTAGCCTTAACTAACGATGATCCAAAGTGTACCTAAGGTATGAGAGGGCAGCCAGCTTGACCCCCTTCAGCTTTTTTACCTCCACTTGTCTCCCCAATTTAACCAGAAATCATGTCATGAGACATAACAGCTACAATAAAGCTGACTTTAAAGTACTAGAGATATCAGCTGTAGCATAAACAGCCGTTTAGAAACTTATTAGCTACCCTAAAATCTCCACCTATGTCATTTTATAGGTAACGCTTAGCAAATATAACTGCACGATGAAGGCACTCTGAATAAAAAAGGAGATACTTGAAGGGCCAAAAGATAAAAATGTGAAGGTGATCTTTCAGGTCTTTATCAGATGCCTTATAAAGTACTTTATATCAGAGGATTTTATCACCTGCTCAACTTTAAGCGTAACTTTTAAAGTTAAAGCTTATTAGTTTATACTTGCATCAATCTTAAGCTACAGGCATATGATAACTTGACATGCCATTAGTATGGAAAATCTTCAAAGGTTAATCTTTTGTGCCAACATCCCACAGCCCACTAAACCATATCTGGTAGGTGAGCTTTGCAGCTAATCTAGTAGGAACCAATATGTATCAGTTTAAGCTAGTAATATCAAAGTCATTTTGTTAACTGTATAAATTACACCAATTTTTAAATTACATCCTAGCTTACCAATGAAGCCGTTCAAATCTTTGACAACTTTTTAAGGGTTAGCCGTTCAATTAACTAGATAGTTTTACCAACTTAAAGCTTTTATGAAGCAGAGTTAAGCGGTTAATCGCCTTTAAACTTTCCTGATGGTATACCATCTCCAAGTAATATTATGACTTAGAGTTTGATGAGGTTTTATTTATGATAATAATAAGTTTATCTGCATGCACCCTACAGTACAACCATTATGGGCTGCCTAAGATCTTCAGTTGGTAGCCGTTAAGCAAATTTTATTTATGGGTCAGCTACTTAACTGATATCTTATAAAGCAGTTTGATAGAGCTCTACCATTTTCCCTATAGGTCAACGTGCAAACTTTATTATAAATTAAGCTAGGTCCGCAGATCCCTCATGTCATACCGCTCCACTTATTTTGATCCAGTTAGGCATATCTGTTGATATAGCTTCTGTTTCCATGGCGATAGGGTGTTTATTTGGCCTAAGTGGCTGCCTTACTATAGCATATTATATAAGCTATTTCAACTGTTTAAAGATTGTATAACCTTGATGATAAAGTTTTTTTACTATCTACTGCTACATACTTGTATCTCAATCTTTGGCCAGAGAAGCAAAGGTGTACACATGAAGTTTAGACCATCCTATGCCTTGATTTAGCTAAGCTATAATGTATCCAGATTATACTAGGTGTGGGTATCACAGTGTTGGGCTGTGTAATGGAACAGATTCCATGCATCAGTTCCTATAAAATCAAGATAGTATGAATGGTTATCACATAGCTAGTTCAAATAGATTGGTCTGCAATATTTTATAACTCACCAGCTTAAAATATAAGGTTTAGGTCTCAGTACTAATGGTGGGATATGGGAATTGTCCGTTTTCCTTGCCTAAAATATTTTAAAAGTTTTGCTCTCTGGCCAGGTTTATATCCTGGAAGACCTTATTCCAACTTTCAAAGTTGGAATCCTATCTTGTTTCTCATCCTCCCATCCCACATTACCACCATTTGTGGTGACCCTTGACAGACAAGCCAACCTTAAATAGACTACTATTTTTGCTCAGATTTTATTTTAATTATAAGTTATAGCTGGTTTAGTTTGTACTCCAGGTTGGTCAACATTCCATCCATAATCATGCAGAAATTAAACTATCACTGATCAGGTGCCATAAGCCAAAAACTCCATACCTCAAAAGGGTGAGAGGTCATTCTGAGGGATCATATGGGCCTGCAAATCTCGCTGCACCTCACACTGATTATGGTCACCAAAGGGAGATACCTGTATGTGCATAATGCCAGTAAGTGTGCACCCCCTGGGTCCATACAGGTGGCTAGAGGCCGGTGGAGTATCTGCTGCCTCATCAAACTTCTCCCTTGATGGGCTTATTTCTTGAGTTGCTTTTAGGCCCCTATGCTGAAAAATATTTAATTAATTTAAATTTGATGGCTGATACCCAGATATCTACCAATTCTTCCATTCAATCAAGGCAATTCTATTCTAGTGTAAAGTTATATATTAGGATAGCAGTTAAGGTCTTGAGACTTTTTTGTTTTAAAATTACAACTTCATCTTTCATTGGCAAGATGTGATTCCTGATAACTCATAATATATGGAGATGACCATTGTACCAAGCAAATCTAACCCCTATCGCCTTATCCATTGTTTTTGTTGGCCTCTGATGGTATGGGGGAGGTTGGGGGTGCCAATTGAACCACTGGCAGTTGAGGCCTCCTGTGCCAGCCAGTGGACCTCCAAGGGGAGTTGTCAAGGGTGAGTCTGTAACGCTCACATTCCCAGAGAGGTGGTGGAGAAGGCCCCACCCCACTTTCAGGGAACATACGCTTTTACTAGAGTGAACAGTGCACTGCAAAAGAGTATGGTGCTCAAAGGCCTAGGGCAAGTGTTGCACAAACTTCATCTTCTGAGACCTCCTTGAGGTCAGCAAATAGTTTCTAATCCACATATGTGAAATAAAAATGAATGGGGTATACTATTAACCAGTTGACCAACAAAGAATATTAATAGCAAATTACTAATTATATAGAATTGGAGTATCATTTTCCTTAGGCGATGTACAATGCCCAATCCAACCAAGAAGCGTAAATCACCATTCTTTGTGGTACTATAGCCATTGTATGGTCACACTTGGGTGACTGACTGCAATTGGATTTTGCTATATATGGCAATTTGGTAAACCAAACGGGATTTAAAGCCCCATTTTCCAAGTAAACGTAATGAACCATCCTTATTTAATAAATAACTGGTGCACTGCAAGGCTGAGGTGTAACGCCTCCATAACCATCACGCTCACCCCCAACCCAACTTGGTCATATTTTGCCTTTACGCAGCGTTGGTCAGGGTGGGCTTCAAGTCAGGAAGTAGATCAGCTTGTTCCTATTAGCATCTTCACACACTGTCTTATTATTAAAATCTGTCCCTAATATAATGTTATTTAATCATGACATTAACCTCCCATTCTGTTAGGGCTCTACACCACCTCCAGGAGCTTCAGCCATAAAAAAGTTCTTGTAGGAGGGGGCCAGCTTCATGGCAGCGACATTTTGTTTAAGCTTGGGGCCTGCTGCATTTGGTAAACGCTCATGAAAGGCATCAATGAGGTCCTAGCATGGACACAGTCATGTGCTGGGACCCAGCTGTTCTCTGATGCATCAAACCCTTTCCACGACACAAGGTACTCAAGTCTCATTTTCACATGACTGGATGCTACCACCTCCACCATTTCCTACTCTGGGGTCCCTTCCACAAGGTATACCTCTGTCATCTCAGGTGGGGGACCCTCAAACAAGGACAACTTGCTCTCATGGAACACAGCTCATCTGAAATGATGAGGGAGATTCAACTGGTATGAGGCATGACCCACCTTTCTGACAATACGCTAAGGCCCAATCCTCTTTGGTCCTAGTTTTTTTTGCATGGCTGCTTTATTGGGATGTTTTTAGCATCTAGCATCATGAGTTCTCCTTCCTTGTAAGCTGGCCCCACCCACCTCTTCCCATCTACATTATCTTCATATATCCTCATGGTGGCATTCAACTTAGTGTAGATCCCTTAGTGTACTTCCTTGATGGAATTTGAAAAGTCCACCACCGTTTCCACCTTGGACTCACCTCTGGGTTCCATATTGAATGATGGGTAAAACCATAGTTGGTGAAGAAGGGAGAACACCCAAAGGAAGCATTTTAGGTGTTGTTATAACTAAATTGAGCCATAGGAAGGTAGGAAGCCCAATCAGAATGGTCAGCTACAGTGTAACACCGCAAGAGCTGCTTCAGGCACTGGTTCACTGGCTCTGTCTGACCATCTGATAGTGGGTTGTAGGCAGTAAGCGCATGGACGAATCTGAAACATCTGGCACAACTCCTCACAAAACACAGATGTGAACTGGGGTACGCAGTCACCAAAAATCTCCTGGGGCATCCTTGGAGGGAAAACACATATGAAACAAAGAGCCTAGCCATTTCTGCTGCTGTTACTGCGGTGTTATATGGAATAAAATGGGCTAATTTTGTAAACTGGTCCACCACTACCATGATAGCATCTAGCCTTCGTTGCAGGTAGCTCCACAATATTATCAGCTGATAGGGAATTCCAGGGGCCCTCTTCCTTTTTAACAGGTACCAACTAACCAAGCAAGATTCTGGCAATTTGGCTTCATCCTACAGCAGACCAGGCATCCCTTACAATATCTGGATACCTATGCGGCCAATCCCTTCCAGTTATATGTGCAGCAAATTAGTTCTAAAGTCTTTTCTTTCCTGGGGTATCTAACAGTAATGCCATCAAGGTGTTTGTCAGGTGACCATAGTAAAATCAATGGTGGAGTGAAATTCTGAGGTAGGGCTCTGAATTTCGTGGATCTGGACAAGGCTTTCTCCATTAGAATAAAATAATAACCAAAACAAAGATAGGAAAACTAATATTCTGAAAGAAAAAGTACTGTATTCAAAATAAATCAGTAATTTTTATAATACTTTTGAAACCATAAGGAAATTCAGGATTATATGGAATTTGCAAAGGGTGAAGCTTGATCCCCAAGTGATTTAACCATCTTGTCCACCTGTAAGGTCAGCTGAGCTTATTGATCTCTTATATTATTTTCTAAGCAATAGCTTCTAAAAATATTAGAATTATATGGGGTAGATTTTAGTAGGAGATTGGGATTGAGTTGGGTAAAGAGATTTCTCAAAAAGATACAGCAGAAAGAGAAGGGTTTTTTTGACCATCTAGTACTAAAAAAAGAAAGAGAAGGTTTTTGGTGTAAAAGATAGATCTAGATTGAGGTGGTGAAGTCAGGAGATCTCAAATGGCACAAACTTCATTTAATGGATAGGCAGATTCTAAAATGGTTTTAGAACTAGGTAAAGCAAGATAGAATAAAAATATAATAATTTGTCAATTGAATTTATGGTGATTTAAAAAATAACCCAAATTTGAATTTTAAATTGCTAAAATAGAAGTAAACCTTAATTTTGTACTTTTGGGACTATTTAAGCCTCCTGAAAACAAGTCTTAGATATTGGCATCTTTTTCTATTCATCAGGGAAAGGATTCCACCTTACATAATGAAAATCAACAGTGTTCTTTAATTACTTCCAGGTGGAGTGGTCCCACAGGAACCCATAAGCATCCCTGAAACCACATCATCTTATCTTTTATATAGTAACCCCTGGTAATATCCTACTGATTTAACTTGCTCTTGTAAAGGACCATAGTATATTCTGCTGACAAGGGATGATAAAAACAACATTTCTGAACATACCATAATCCTCCAAGTTTTCCAAAGAAGCAAGCTGTTGGGATTTGACCCAAATTCAGAAGGCAGGCCTTCATAGTTCACTCTGTAGGCCAACATATAGGATGAATTAATTAAATTATAGGATATAAGTTAAAAAGTTCTTAGTTGAGATATAAACTAGTACTATTTATAGTACTGGGGAAGTATCTTATATCAAGGCTAATTAATTAAAGATAGAATAGATCAGGATAGGCAAATGCTCAACATCATTTGCAGACAGCACAAGTTATATAAATACTTGTTTTAGATAATACAAGGGGTCTGGCATAGTGGGATGGGTGTCCCGCTATTGCCCATCATGATGCAGGTTCAAATCTCGTCATGGCAGAAATTGTATTTTAGTGCCAAGAGGATAGAAATTCCTTATACCCTAATTAATTTTTGAAATCCTCAGCATTAGTTGCTGATATCAAATTAATTAATTAATATTATTGGAGTAAATCCCTAATACTTTGAGTTGGACTTAACACAAGTTAATGGGGAGACCAATCCAGCATCTTCCCATAGGTGGTTTGCAACCCCTAGTTGAGGCTTCCCCCAATAAAGGGAGAATCCTGACAGAACCCCTCCAAGCCTTGGCTAGGGGTCAGAGTCAAGGCGGGGTCATTGGCATGAGAGCCGGCATTGCAACTGACACCCAGCATTGGGAAGAGGTCCAGGCATTGAGGATGACACCTGGCCTTGGCGCTAGAGCCAGCATTGAGAGAACAGAGTGAAATGATAGAAAAGCTGCATAAAGCAGCTTTACTGATATTTTCAACTAATCCTGAAATTGAACCCAAATGTAGCTCCAGGGATAGATGAAGTGATCTGTTGCAGAAAAAACCTTGACATCCTTGGGAAATTCAAAAGGGAGCTCACACTTGAGAGTAGTTTAGCATTGAAGTAAAAGATCATCCTATTGTTATAGATATCAATGATATATTTGAAAAAGGTGGATGGTTTGAGCTTATTACTGTCAATCTCAAGATGTTTAGGGTTGGTAACATTGCTAGCCAATTTGATGGAATTGGAGCCCATCACAGTGAGAGGAGAATGTGATTTGGGTTTAAAGTTGATGTGGCAGCCATCAGTTGGGTTAACCTTGAAGTTTGAATTGGGTGGTTCAGATTTAAATTTAATTAAAATATTCTCTTTAGACTTTAGATCAGGTAGTTTGGATTTAAATCAAATTGGTGGCCAATTTCATGTGTTGACTTAATTGTAAGGTCTAAATTGAGTGATTTAGATTCTTCGGCCACAATGAGATTACCTAGATTGTTAGTATAAAATAAATAATTATTATAATGTTGGGAATTAAGAGAATAAATGGGGGAAATAGGGTTGGACTTTTTTATCCTTGGACAGATTATTAGTCTTGTCCAAGGCTAGAATTTCAAATAAAGTTGATTTATCCATCTTGGGTGTTAATTCCTCCTCATTAATTTCATTTTTGGACAGATTGTCAGTCTTGTTCAACGTCAGGTTTTAAGTAAGGTTAATTTACCCATCGTGGGGGTTAATTCCTCCTTATTGATTTCATTTTTGGACAGATTATTAGCCTCATCCAATGCCAGATTTTCAAGTAAGATTGATTTATCCATCGTGGGAGTTAATTCCTCCTCATTAATTTCATTTTTAAACAGATTATCAGTCTCATCCAATGTTAAGATTTCAATTTAGGTTGATTCATCCATCTTGGGGTCATTTCCTCATTATTAATTTGATTGCTGGATAGATTATTAGTCTCATCCAGTACTTGATCCTTAGTTGAGGGGGAGATATTCATCTTCACTGGGTTACTTGATTTTTGGGATCTTGGCAAGCTTGATTGGCAGATTTGGCAAGAACATTGCTGTTTTGTGCCTTTCAAATTATACTTAAAATCCATTTACAACTATTGGCATACCTGGTAATCTTTCTCATTATATTAAGCCTTCTTGAGTATGACCTATCATCAGTCTTATCATAAAGATTTTTCAAGAGTTGTATAATAGCTGCATAAATAAGCTCCCCCATTTGGCTCTCAGTAGACTGATAAGCATGTACCCAGTTGAGGGGACTTAAATTAAGGGGCATATAGTTTTCCAAGTCTTCTTTGAGCTTGGCAAGTTGTTTATGAAGTTGATTTGGCACTTCTCAAAATCTAAGTATAATTTGACTTGGTTGACCATGGTTGAGAGTTTTTCCTCATGATGCGACTCAGAAGGGACCTGGCAGGGAACACCAGTGTTGGGATTTGACCCATTTTCAGAAGGCAGGCCTTCAGAGTTCACTTTGTAGGCCAACATATATGAGGAATTAATTAAATTAAATATAGGATAGAAGTTAAAAAGCTCTTTATTTGAAATATAAACTAGTACTATTTATAGTACTAGGGAAGTATCTTAGATCAAGACTAATTAAATATCAAGGGTAATTAATTAAATATAGGATAGATCAGGATAGGTGAATGCTAAACATCATTTGCCTACAGTACAAGTTATATAAATACTTGTTTTATAATACAAGGGGGTCTGGCATATTGGGATGGGCCGCAATTTTTCTCTCTCACAAGCATCACTTTTTAAATCAAAAAGTGAACTGAACAAGAATTGAGAGAGCATCCAACTGCCAGTGCACACTGCAACTATAGAGCAGTGATCCACGGCCAACCACCCAAGCGTAGGGAAGTCAATCCGCCCATCTGTGCAGCAGCACATAGAAATGGATGACTTGCCTGTGCTGATATTAAATAATAATAATAAAATGAAGGACGCCAAGATGGATGTACCATCTGACAAAATTCCCGCTGGCCCAAGCCCCCACACAACTAATAATGGGGAAGGGCTGATCAACCCGTGTACATCAAATAATGATTTGGTGACATGAATGATGATGAAACGTGTGAACGCATCAAAGGGTCACAGTGCCCTTATGACTAGTGCGGATAATGGAACTGACTCCCCAGGATCAGTGGCCGCTGACAACAAGATGACAGGAGATACCCTCGGGGAGTGAGGCCTGATGCTGAGAACAGCAGTGTCAGGAATATTCCCCACCAAACCTCAACCAGTAGAGGGGACTGGGACCTCGCAGGGTAAGAAAATTTTTGTGGAAAAAACAAAAAACCCAGATGAAGTATTGGTTGGATCCAAAACTGACTTGGATTTGATTGACAAAAATCAGCAGCTCAAACCAACAGAGCAATGACACAAAAGTTTTCTGCCAACATGGAGAAACTTTCCAAATCCGCTCAGAGTATTTGAGTAAAGAAGAAGTCAGGCACCAGTTCTGACAAGGCCCAGTTGGGGGGGAGAACAGTCCCCAACCAAAATCAATCTGGCGACCTGAGCAAATTGTTGGGCATGATCCCTGATACACCATCGGGTACAATCCCCAACAAATTTATATTGACAGGGGGGTCTAGCTCAACCAAGAATTGACAGCCAATCCTGAATGGACCATCAGGAACAAACCCCGACAATTTTAAGCTGTCTGAGGGGATTTGTTTAGCACAAAGCCAATTGCTGAACCAATTTAAACCATTGGGGACCAACCCCGATGGGGTGAAGCTATGTCAGGGACCAAATCTGAGGGATCAGACACTCAAGAAAATTTGGCAAAAAAACTAAAAGTACTACCAGAAGGGGCTAAAACTCTGACAGAGGTCAAGTTGGCAGCCAGGGCCCTGGTGAAATATACCCCAATTCAATCAGACATGTTGGTGCATTGAGGCGTGTCTGCCCATGAAGTCAAATAATGGGAGGCCTTTCAGTTCCCATACTCTACAATGACTCAATGGGTCTCCAAAAGTATCAAACCAGCCATCATGGCTATGTGGTGAGACCACAAGTTTTCCGCTGGAGCAGCCAAACACTGGCTCGATACCCAAATCTAAATTGACATGGCAGTACTATTCAAAGTATCAGGAGTTCAGACCAAAGAAACCCTGGAATGGATGAAAATCCCCATGGAGAACAAAGTGATCGAGGCTGCAATCTGTGAAGATTTGAAACTGGAGGATGCAAAGGCATGGATGGATGCCAGCATTGACCTTTTAAATGTGATGGAGTATAACAAGGCAGGCATTACAGCACGATACACCCAAGCCATTGGGAGCTCAGGCCTCAACCCAACAGAATTAGCCAAATATGCAAAATAATTCCCAAACACCTTGACTGCCCTTGAATGGGCCTGACACACCATTCTAGTAGACATGGCACTGGAATGGTATAATACCACATTCTCCCCAGAGGAAGCACTACCATGGATCATGGCTGGGTTCAAGGCCACTGAGGCTCTACACTGGTCATACACCTGAATCCCACCAGCCACTGCATCAGACCTGATGAAAGAGGGCTGGACAAAGGAAAAAGTGGTGGAGTGGGGACCTTTCCAGGATTGGTTGCCGGAAGAGGCCATCAACTGGTCATCTAACAGATTCACACCAATGGAAATGAAATACTGGTTCTGAGTGGGGGCCAGTATGGACCTAGTGCGTGAATGGGCGGAGCTGGGGGTGACTAAACCAATTCACAAAACCCTTAGAGGCTGACCCTTCCCAATCAAAAATTGGAAAATCTGGTGCAACATTGCAACACTCTCTGAAGTGGCAGACTGGGAAGCAGTGGGGTCACCCCTGAGTCAGCCCAACCATGGATGGAACACGAGATTTCACCACAGGCGGCAACAGCAATGAAAGAGGTCATGACCCCTGACTTGGGCTGAGAATGGCTCAAAGCGGGGATCCGCATCAAAACCATCCAGGATTGGAAGAAATCCTTCCCAGAACTGTCGCTAGTGGCCCCATATGCCACTGAAGGTTTCACCCCCTCTGAAGCGTTCCAATGGAGTGAGGCAGGAGTTCCAGCAGCCGTGGCACGAGTATTTACAGATGGAGGCTGAAATAGTGTCACAGTAAGGGACTGGTGCCAGTTTAGCTCAGTTATGCTGGAGGTCCTTCAAAAATACCTCCACCCAATGTGCAGCCCGGAATCCACCCTCAAGTGGTACCTACTGGGGTTCCCACCAATGGATGCCCTCAAGTGGCAAAGCCTCGAGATTGGAGCGCAAATGGCTAAAAATATCAGCCATCAAGGTATCAGAATTCATCAGATCAAAGCATTCCTCAACTGGGGTTCAGCCTTGATGAATTGATAAGCTGGATTTTGAAAGGGAAGACCCCGCCAAAGTACCCAAACCAAGCGCAAAATCCAAATCCTACAGTGCAGCGGCAGCGCATACCAATGACAACACCTGGAATGGAGCAGGGAGCCACATTGAGTACATCCATCAGTCGATCAGTGGGGGCTTTACAGACTGCCAGGCACCAAAATTGTACCTAAAGGATGCTATCCAAATCCACTTGCAGCTAGTGGAGAAGGAGGAATGGTCCAACTTGATAATGGCAATTTATCAGGAACTTGACGAAGTCCTAGATGGAGGGGACTTTGATCACCACTGGGTACCTGACTGAGGATATATTGATATAGCGATTCCAGGTGAATTGGACCGCTTTAACACTCAAAATTGGCATCAAACACAAGGGGATTTATCTGCAAATGGAGCTGACCAGATATGCCAACCAAACCACAAGGTGGGTAACCTTCCAGAATCTCCCTACCAATTGTATATGGGAGTAGGTGCACGAAGCAATCTGGACAAGATTATTGTACTATGGGGAAGTATGGGAATTTCAGCAAGCCAGTTGTGATTACATCACAAAATGCCTCCCCCTGGACAGTGGAAGCACTTTATGAACTGGCACTCTGGATGAAGCTGAACAAAATAGCCCTACCACGATTCATCCACCTGCCCAGCCTCGACAAGGTAGTATATGTTGAACAGGAAGATGCCAAACAAGTATGCCAGTTCTGTTACCAGACTGGCCACACAATGGCTCAATGCCATCACCATAAAGGTAAAACTACTTGGGAGTATGAATACAACCCCTGGGGGGGATCACCAAGGTTGGTACCAAGACTTTCCTCTGCCTGAAAGCCAGAGATGGATCCTGCACAACCTAATGGAGGTAGTGGACATGAAATGCCAACAACAAGAATTGGACCTGGCGCATAGGGAAGCATGGGAATGAGAAGCGGCCAAGTGACCCAAAGCAGATGACAAGCTGTTTATAAATCCAAACCCTGAATCATATGCAATGGACGAGGGAACGGACCCTGGACCAGCAGAGCAATGTCCATCTCAAGCGGAATGGATGGTCCGCGAGGAGGAAAGATGGCAGAAGGAGAACCCAAAGAAGTCCCCCAAGAAGGGATGGATGCAGGAAGCCAACAAATTGAAATTGAAGTCCAAAAATCTGAAAGCAAATACTAAATTGTATTGGAAGTCATTGGCAATCAAACCTAAGGTGACCAGAAAAAATCAGCAGATGCGACAAAATTGGTAGTCAGCTGGACAATCACTGACTAAAAAACCAAGTTCTGCCACTAAATTGAACAAAGGGGGGAGAATCTGAATGATGGGTGAAGAGGGATCTGCCACTCCACCAGCAGGGAATAAGGGGCACCCTGACCCAATCATAAAACCATCCCCATTATCCATTGATATGGAGATGGGGATGGCGACTGAATTCCCAGTACACAGGATGCCCGGGAATATAATCCCAGTCCCAACCAACCGACCCCAAAATTCAAATAATACACCCCGCCAACCATTGACGCCATCATCTACCAACCAGACCTCAGTATGTGACTCGATCCACAACCCAGACTATGCTAAACCTCATACCCATGTGTTGGGCATCCAGAAATGAGGATAGCAACCACAAATGCTTGGGGGATGGCAAACATACAAACGAGGAGGAAGAAGATGCACCATTTAAAAACTAATAATAATATTGACCTAATTTTTATTTCAGAAATGCAAGCTGGTAACCAAAAGGAAATGATGCCAAGCTCAAACCATGATGCAAAGAACCACCCATGGTCCCACCAAATAGGCTACCAATCCCTCTGGACAGACCATGTGGCGATCGTCGCAATGGACAAGAAAATAGACCTGGAATTTGTGGAGGAAACTCACGCCAGAAGGATCTTGATAGTGACAGCTACAAACAGAGAAACTGGCAAGAGCATACGAGCAGTAGCAGTCTACGCCCCACCAAAGCTCCACAAAAACCATATTTTTTTGGAAATTCTTAGTGGAAGTGCCATCTGAAGTGACAACTGTAATAGCAGGAGACCTGAACTGTTGGATGAATGCAAGCCAGGACACGTTCCTGATGAGAGAATGTCCTAACAGAAAGGCTGACAAGATGCTGGATTACCTAGTCAAATTGGGGATGTGCCTTATGATTGATGAAGAGGATGACAACCCAGCCAACTTAATGCAATGGTCATATGACGCCACTGGATCCCCACTGTCATGATCACATTTAAACTACATCCTAGTGTCTTTGGATCTCAAGCCGATGCATCCGACAGCGAGGTTAGCATAAATGCTAAAAGTGACCACATGGTCATCTGCATGGATATTGATCTTGATGTATCCCCAAGGAACCGCGAATGGCAACTGGCACCAGCCACACTGAGGGACGGGGAATGGCACCAAAAGATTGATGCTGGACTGGATTGACTGGTAGAATATCTGGACAGCCACCCAGAGTTGAACCCACTAGAATGATGGACTCAGATCAAATTGAAGCTGAAGCACGATAGCATGAAGTTCAAAAAGCAACTTCCTACAAGCAAACTGCCACCGCGAAGCAGCTGAAGTCTAAATTAGAAAGGCTGAGGCTCACCCAGCAGGACAGAGAGGACTAGTGGAGCGAGTACTGAACAACACACAAAAAGTATTGGGCCATAATGATGAAGCAAGACTCAGAGACGGACTAATGCAACTTACCAATATCAGAGCCTAGTGGGGACAATGACCAAAGAGGTTTTGAAGCACCTCAAGGAAATTTGAACCAAGGCTAGGGTACGGGAAGTGTAGACAGAGGAAGGGGAAGTACAAACAGACCCCAAAATGATCAAGCGAGAGGTCAAGCAATTATAAGGTGATCTGTTCCAACAACAAGAAATGAGCAAATTGGTGACAAAAACCCTTATTGACCTGGCCAAGCTGGCACTGGGGGCTGTACGCTGGAAGATGTCACCAAACTATCCGCCAAAATCTCTATCAATGAAGTAAAGAGGGTGTTAAAGGAGCGCCAAGAATGAAAGCACCAGGCTCAATAATATGTGTGCAGAAATATACAGCATATTCTGCAACCGCATTGCACTGGAGCTCAAAGCCCTCTTTAACCACTGTCTACTAAATGGCCAGCAAATTATGAGAGGCCAAGAGACCTGAATTGTACTCTTGTACAAAAAGGGCCTCTGACACCATCTTTGGAACTGGCGCCCAATTGCACTATCAAACGCCAATTATAAACAGCTCACGTGCATAATTTCTATTTGGCTAATGGCAACGGCACCACGCACACTCCATAATGCCCAGAACGGCTTTGTCAAAGGCCGTAGTATATGGGACAGCATTGGTTCAGTTCAGAGCATACTCTAGGATGTGAGGGGTATCAAACAGGGGTACCTTATGTTCCTTGACATGGAAAAGGCATATGACCAAGTAGCGTGGTCATTCCTACATGAGGCACTAAAGGCAGTTGGTATCCCTGACACTTTTTGTGCATGGATAACAATGCTGTACTCGGGCCTGGTAATGAAGGTGATTGTCACAGATGGCGTAACCAACAAAATCCCTGTTGGGCAGGGTCTCCAACAAGGTGACCCTATATCACCGATACTCTTTAATTTTGCAGCCAACATTCTGCTGGTGGCAGCGGATGCGAAGCTCTGGGGCCTAGTCCACCCTAATCAAATGCCATTGAAGATGCTAGCATTTACTGATGATATGGTAGTAGGCATAAGCTCACCAACTGACCTCCAGGGCACTGAGGAACTTTTAAAACTCTACCAACTAGCTTCAAATGCAAAAATCAACTTGGCAAAAACCTCAGTGATGAGGATCAGCAACCCAAACTTCAGCCCGCCAACTGACACAATGCCGATCATGAACTCCCAGACAATCCAATACCTTGGGATACTATTCAACGATAAGGGACCAGCGTTACTGGAGACTGAACAGGAAGTATTGTCAAGCTTATCAATCTGAATGGCATGCTGGATGAGCGCCATACTATGCCTTGAGGAGAAAGTGTAGGCAATAAACATCTTCATCTTTTTGAAGTTATGGTATGTCACTCATGTGCTGCCAATGAGCCCAAACTTAGAGAAGAAAATTAGGACAATGCTCAAAACCTTCCTGTGGTTCAAGGTGAAGGCGGCACCAATACTGATGGAAGCCCTGTTGAAACCAAAGAATGAAGGAGGCATGGGCCTCCAAGACTTCGAATCTCACACCCAGCATATATGGGGGAAGTCATTCCTTAAGCTAACACAGACGCACATGCGCTGCTCAACCCTAGTGTGGGGCGTGAACTGTGCAAGAGCCCAAGGCCTTCAAGAGCTGGTCTCTCCCCACTCAATATGTGAATGGATGGCGCACCACCCATGGATAACCTCCTGAAAGGGTACTCCACACTACTGGCGACTATGCAATTGGGCCGTGTGCCAGGGCAGATGGTCATTTGAGCAATCAGCCTGAGATGCCAACCAAATTCCGAGGGACTTTGAAGCCAAAAATTCCACAATGATTTCCGCAATGGGTTGGGAGGAGCATAACCAAATCGCTGACAAATATGCAACTAAGTTGATCAGAATAAGGTACAAATTGACACTGATAGAATATGGGGATCTGCTCCCAAAACTGTGATGCAATCCGCCCACCCGTCCATGAATCCTAAATGACTGGACAACTGAAGGCCATGACACCAACTCCCAATGAAAGAGTTGATTTTGGGCCTGAACTCCCACTTAATAACTGCCAAACAGCATTTGGTAACCTGGTGGATCCTAAACCAGGCATTCAAATTGGGCAAGCACAGTGGGCTGGACTACCAGCACAAAGAATGCACCATATGCGCTGAACTGGAAGCAGACATAGCCCATCGTTATTATGAATGCACCATGTTCAAAAAATACTGGTCCATGATGTGTCACATCCTAGCAGGCGAATAATCGCCACTGGGAATACATCCATCGCAGGATCTTTCCATCATGAAAACCCTGAGAATGGCTCTGATCCAACTAAGAGCCTTCATTTACCATTACTGTGTATGGGTAATTTACTGTGCGCTCATCGCCAAGACTTTGAGCAACGAGTGCCCCCACCACAAAGGTTTGGTATTGAAGGCCATTCAGATTATTTCTGGTCAGCTCTGTCAGATCTCAAAATTCTTGCACCTAATCCCTGAGTGATATAAAGCTGCACGTTTGGCTTTCCCCACCGGATCACTCGTTGTACATGATGAGGCAACTAATTGACTGAGAATCAAATGGCCTGTAAGCCTGCCAATGCTAGAACTGTGGCTAGCGATGGGGATTGCTGATCAGCAATGGTTGGAGGTGCTAGAACTCTAGTGGCCCGAACCCCTAGTCCTTTTTACCATTGGCTGAATCACCTGTATTCCACTCTCCCCTCTTACTTTCCCTTAAAATTTATTTTAAATATAGTATGGATATTTAAAAAATGGCATAGTGGGGTAGGTGTCCCGCTATTGCCCCTCATGATGCAGGTTCAAATCCCATCATGGCAGAAATTGTATTTTTGTGCCAAGAGATAGAAATTCCCCATACCCTGATTAATTTTTGACATCCTCAGCATTAGTTTCTGATATTGAATTAATTAATTAATAAAATTGGGGTCAATCTTCAATACTTTGAATTGGACTTAACACAAGTTAATGGGGAGCCCAATCCAGCATCTGCCCGTAGGTTGTTTGCAACCCCTAGTTGAGGCTTCCCCCAATAAAGGGAGAATCCCAACACAAGCACTGGTATGCATGCCAGGGTGTAGGAATGCTTGGATACAATTTTACTTGGCAGAATTACCAAGTAGTATTGTGCAACTCTACCTCCTTCAAATCAGGAGCCAAAGCATGGTATCAACTTAGGGCATCAGCCAAACCATTCTCCTTGCCCTTTATAAACTCATAAGAGCACACAAATTGTGCCAGTGTCTCATGCTAGAGAGTTTTCCATGGGGTCAGGGCATGAGGGTGCAGTAGTACAATAGGGCGCAGTGATATGCATGAATACAGAATAGTTGGGAAGAGCCATGTAAATGATGAAGCCAACAGGTCAGCGCCTTCACTACCGCCAGGAGTTCCTTGTTGTAAACAGCATAATTTAGCTTGTCCAGAGACATTTTCCTAAAAAATATCTTAGAGGATGTTTAACCCCCATCTTCCCCCTCCTGCAAGATTAAAGCAGCTATAGCAAAGTTGGATGAATTGGTAGCCAACTATAAGCTCCCTCATGGGATCCACATGTTGAAGAACTGTAGTGGACAGCAGGATACACTTTACTGCTTGGAAGGCATCATATAGGGCAGAAGGCCATTGACCTTAGCCCCACTAGCCTTATACAAAGGTGCCGCTACCTCATAAAGATTAATTGTAAAATTTTAAGGAATGTGCAATACCCCAAAAAGCTCCTCAATTGTTACACTGAAGTCGTGATGGCCCCTCACTAATTGCCTTCTCCTTATCTGGAGTTATCATGTGACCTTTAATGAATATGATGTTTCCCAGAAAGGTGCCCTGGGACTTAAAAAACTCACACTTTTTTAATTTTCAGCATCAGGCTTACACCCTTAAATGCTCACCACTTGCCGCAGGTTGATTTTATGGGTTGCTTGATTAAGGGTAAATTAATCAAGATATCATCCATGTAGGCCACAGCACGTACACCCAGCAGGTCTCCCAAAACTGCATCCTTATGTCATTTGAAAGTAGCAGGCGCATTCTTCATTCCACAAGGCATGACCCAAAATTGGAAGATACCATTTCTGGTACAGAACGTGTTGAGACATTCCTCCCCCTTTTTGTATAGTTCTGATTAAATGCATTCAGGCAATCCAGTTTGGTGAAGACTCTCGCTTTATCCACACAGTGAGCAAAATGTGACTCTACTGGGTAGAATGCAGTTCTGAAACAGTGGCATTATTCAGGTTCCCATAGTCCATGCAGGGGCGTATAGTACCATCTGCCTTTTTCACAAATATAAATGGGGAGCATAAAGGAGAGGTACGCTGAAATGTGGCTTCCTTTACTAACTTCTTTTTAACCAACACATCTAAGGCTTTCTCCTCCTATAAAGTTAAAGGGTAGATGGGAGATGAGTTGCGCACCAGGTCAACCGTTATTTTAAAATAACAATCAAACTCAGAATGAGCTGGTAAGATACTGTTAGAAGTTGCGTCAAACGCAAAAATTTCATCCCTCCAAACAGAAAGGTAAGGATAACTCAAAAGTGAGCTGCAGCAAGGGTTTAAGGCTGAGCATGTGTATCTTTGCCCATTGGGGAAAATTGCCCTGTGGGTTGCCTTCAAAAAGGAAATTACTAATTCCTGACCAATATTCAAGACAATGACAAGGTATTATCTTTCAGGTTAGTCTGATTATAAATTTGCGTTACCACTCCACTCCCAAATAATTGGCACAAAAGATTTTTAACTACTAGGAAGTGGTCAGCCAAATGGTAAAGCCAAATTGATAATCTACCTGACCCTTAACCTGCAGTGCGGGAATACTCTGGGAGGCCCCTGCCCTAACTATACTATCAGGCAAGTAGTTCAACTCAATGTGGTTAGCCAAGTTTAATAAGTAAAATTTTCAGTGGCACCAATATCTACTAAAAATGTCGTTCTATTCCTCTAAAATGAATGCAAGAGTTGCAGAAAGCACAAAATAACCAGAACTATCTTTATTTAACACAGATAAAGCCAACAATCTATCTCCACTAAAATCTTCATCTAGCATAATCATGGCCCCAGAATAAGTTTTTTCATCAAAAAAGTAGAGGTATTTGGCCACCCTCACCACAGAGGACACATACTCCACATTACCCTCAGCAATAGCATATTAACTGAAAAATTGTAAACACAGTTCCTTTTCTACCTCCTGTGTCCTGCAAATCATAATAGGGGTCAAGAGCGGGTTCTCAGGGTAATTTGCACACAGAAATTGGCTTAAAACTGGACCCACAAGAGCCAGTAATTGGCCTATTAGAATCCACATAATTTTCGTTATTAAACGCTTTTCTGGCGTTAACAACACCATACTTGGTCTGGTAGCAACTGGTCATTGCTATCCAACACCATCAATGCAAGGCCACCCATCAATGGTTCAGATAGTTCCCTAGGAATTAGCGTTAGAAAGGAACTATATTAGATGAAAAATTTATTTTAAATTTAGGGCTAGACTATTCAGAACCCTCAACTTCTGCCAAAATGGAGGGAGGTTTGGTGAGACTCTCTGCCCCATTCATAAAAAATACATTGTTTTGGGCACCATATTTATAGGGGCCACCACACAGGTTACATCATTGTGGCAGAATCGACTGAAACATCTAATAAAGATTGGGGCTAGAACCCGCTTGCCTCCAAGTTTCCCCAAAAACCAAGGGATGGAAGGATAAGGCTCCTCCCTTTTTAGAGGTAAGCACAAGTTTTTGGGACCTGTAAATATAGGGGCTTCCACAGGTGAAACAATGACAGCCCAGTTACCTTGCCATTTTATAGTTGGGGTAGGGAAATCACCTCAAAGAGCTTAACTAAGATGATGAAGCTGGCAGGGGAAGCTTGACATACTGAGGAGTTCCTCGCAGGAGTACACAATGTGTCATGGAGAAATGATATTTTAACTACGTTGGACATAAGTAAGCATGGTACTCAGGTAGATTTGTAAAATGGGGACATACAAGGCGCCTAGATCCGCGGTGTGCAAATGTCCAATGGAAAGTTTGGGAAGCAGCGGAACTGGGTTGCCCCACTTCCAGGGGCCGCTCAAAACCCTCTATTGCCTCTGACATCCACAACACAATTTACCAAATGTGGAAATCCAGGCAAGAGCCCAGGGGAGAAGCCAAGAAGCCACTCAACTCCAGGAGGAGGTAAGCTAGGGGTTTATCGTAATGAGAAGAAGCGATGCAAAATTGGAAGCCTGAGCAATTGGGTATCAAATAGTCAAAAACCTCATGTACTCACAGAAGGGGTGCTTAAACTTTTTGACTACTGCTCTCTGTAGTCTTGAGTTTTCTGCACAAATTCTTATGTGTTTTGTGATATAATAAATTAATATAGTTGAGCTATGTAAATTATTAGGTTGGTGCTAGTATAAAGACTAAAACCCTAGTTGACTTTTCATCCAAAATGGAGTACTGCTGTCTCCAACGTGTTCTAATCTTGAAGTATTGATAAACTGAGGGAACTCTTACCTCTAATGCTTTCCTCCTAATAAGACTTGATATTGGAACTTAACCTAGTATTAATTCGGAGGCTCCCAGTTACTCTCTTGATGCAGTATCCCGTGGAGATCAGAACACCAACAATTAGCCATAGGATCCTTAATCCTTCCAGACTCTACAGTCAAGAGTTAATCACAACATATGTAAAACAGGCTAAATGGTAAAGACTTTGATTCTGAACTAATTTTATTTAAAAATGCTAGGGGTCTAATAGCAAAAGGCACAAGTTTTCAGATGACTCTCAGAAAATCAACTGATTGTTCTGAAACTTTAAACCTTAGTATTAATTTTTGAATAATGGCGGATTCTTTTGCTTTAGTTAGTACTCAGTGATGTATCCTTTACAGATTGAAAACAATCCCTTTATGTCGAGAATTGTATACAGTTATTATAGGGGCCATGTTGCCTGGTTATGACTACTAACTACCTGTGAAACAAGCGTTAAAAACGCTTCAGTAATTTCTAACAAACACTCTAATCATTCAGTCTGAACGATTTATCATAGTAACCTGACTATTGGTTATTAAACCTTTAATAAATTACCTAATTAACACCATTGGGGATGATCCTCAACGAGAATTAAGCAACCTGGCGGATCATCTTAATGAAGTTAAATTTATTGCGAGGAAGGCTGACCATGGGACGGACACTTCCAAATTTGACCCAAAAGAAACAAAACTTAGTAACAGGGAAGGCACCCCAGAGAAGCAATGCTATCTCTTGTTGCCAGCAGGAACGCCACTTATGGGGAGGGGGAGGGAACGTGTGAAGGGGCCATAGCCAAGATTGAACATGTGTGGAGGAAAGGGTCTGATTTGATGAACCAAACTGGGAACCAGGAGGAGACCAGCTGTTGGTGATGCGGTGGGAGGTATCCAAACATCCACGCCTGAAAGTGGTCCACCAAATGAGACTGGAATCTGTTGACAGCTTCTGGGAGGGTGGGGGTGGAGCCTGCAATGGCATCCAAGACAATCGTGTGGATAGTCCACATGGCGATTGCAACCACCAGAGAACGGAGGGAGGGTGGAAGGGGGAGGCCATTGATAAAGCAAACATATCTCTTGACAGACTGAAGGGATGTGTTTGATCCTGGCCCAGCAGACGTTGAACTTCGCGCCATATCACTTTAGAGGTAGGACACTTCTCCAGGCGGTGGAATAGCGTTCCATACTGGCCACACACGACGCAGGATGAGTGTAAAGTGTTAGAGCGCTCAGCTGTACGGTACACCCACCTCAGGCAGCGCCACACATGGGAACGGATTTGAGGCTGCAACAGAGGATGGTGTGCGTATTTCCAGATAGTTTTTTGGGTCTCGATGGAGTAAGGGATGTCCATCATGTCCAGGTAGTCCACCCTGGATAGGACATGGGGCCATGTGGGGATCACGCCATCTTGGATGGGTAGCCCCTGTACCTCTTGTGTGAACTGAGGAGAGGGGCGGCCTCTCTGGGCTGTGTGTCCACTAATACAAATTCTCCACTCAGCGCTCCACATGGAGAGGAGGATTCGTTTGTAGTGGGTTTTAGTCCCGTGAGGACCTGTGGCCGATGGGTGTGAAGCCAGGTATTTCATAAGGGAGTGAGGGTTCGATGGATTGTTGAGGCCCAAGGCGCGGGAGAAATTGGAGTGGGCTGCGCGGGACCAGTGTTGGAAGGGGAGTGTAGGGGCGGTGATGGCCGCAATCCAGGTGCCCAGGATCTTGGCAGCATGGGCTTTGAAGTTAAGCAGGCCCATGCCACCATGATGATGAGGGCCAAACATGACCTCTAGCCATACTGGTGGTGGGCGGCCTGACCAAAGCCATCCTTGCAGCAGGGCATACAAGGATTTAAAAAAGCTTGGGGAGAAGGGGATGGCGTGGGCTCCAAACCAGACTTTGGAGAGGAGCATAGAGTTGGCTAAAACAACCCTGCCAGTAAGGGAAGTAGGGTGGGCTCTGAGGGAGGCGATGCGCTTCGTCATGTTGTCTAGAATATGACTCTCCATTACTGCTGATGCGTACCCGCCTGCCTCCACCCACATGCCCAGATGGCGGACTGGCCCTATGGTAGGGCGTGGCATGAAGGGGAGCACCAGTGGGGCGGTGTATGTGAGCTGGGAGGGCGAGCACGTGTGCGAGCAGATGGGCTGGGCTGGGCACTGGTTGCTGGGGCCCAGCAGGTTTAATACTGACCAAGGAGGATGATTTTGGTTTTGGAAGCGTTCAGTGCAGCATTACTTACCCGGGAATACTCCTGGATGAGAGCTTCAAGTGCGCGTGCATCTTTATTATTAGACACCCCAACCACACAGTCATCTGCAAACGCCATCATCTTGACTGGGGCTTGGCCTGGCACATGGACCCCAGTGAGTTGGGCATTCACGTTTCGAAGTAGTGGGTCAAGGCTGAAGTTGTATAAGAGTGGGCTAAGGGGGTCCCCTTGTCACAAGCCCCTTTGAGGGCGGACTACTTCCGTTAGGAAGCTAGGGCCATGTACTGCCAATGTTGCAGATTCTGTGAGCAGCATCACCCAGTTGATGAAGCGAGGGGGTAAGCGGAATTGATGGAGGCAGGCCCTGAGGTATTCCCAGTTTACTCTATCATAGGCCTTCTGTTGGTCCAAGAATACAAGTGCCCCAGAGGCTGTGGACTGGCATGCGTTAGCCACAGAGTGCACGTTGTCCCAAATTGACCTTCTGGGTATGAAACCAAATTGTTCTGGGAGATGGTGACAGATTCTACAATCCCTAAACGGTTAGCCATAATTTTTGTTAAAATTTTTGTATCTGTGTTAGTTAAAGAAATGGGGCGCCAGTTGGCTAAGTCTAGTTTGTCCCCTTTCTTGAAGAGTGTGATGGTGAAGGCCTCTTGTCCTCCTGGTAGGAGGCGCATTTCCAGAAGGCTCTGGTTAAGTGAGGCAAGCAGTAGTGGGGATATATATTTGAAGTACTTTTTATAGAATTCATATGGAATGCCATCTGGGCCTGGGCATTTTTCAGTTTGGTGCACCGCGGATGGTTGTCCATAATTTGTTTGGAGTAATCAAATTCATTATTTCCGGGTATCAGGAAATGGTGCGGATGTGGGTTCAGTTGAGAAATTCTGCCACTTTGGCTGGCTGAATTGGATCAGATCAGTATAACTTGGAGTAATACTTTTGTGTTTCAATTGCCACTTCAGCTGGCGTATCTGCAATGGAATCATCCGATCTTCGCACCTGTGTGCAGGCCACACTCTGGCGTGGTGCAAAATTTTTAAAAAAAAATATGTGGTGCACTTGTCACCCTCTGTAATGCGTTTGGCCCTGTACTGAACGCAAACCCAATGTTTGTGTTGCCTTTCGAGCGCGTTGAGGTGGGCAGCTGCCTCTGCCCACTTCCAGCCCCATGCAGGGCTATACCCTGTGGCTGGGATGTTGGACTCCAGGTGTGCCAACTCTGCCAGAGCACACAAGATGACAGCCAATGTGGCTTGTGAGCGTCAGGAGGAGAGGTGGCGAGAGTGGCAGATGGTATCCTCTTTGAAGGCTGCCCATGTGGAGATGGGGTCCGCGCAAAATGGTGCAACAAACTCTTTTGCCAAAGTTGCTGATTCCACCCAAGTGGAAAATCCTGGCAACACAAGTTCGGGAGGGCGGAGTTTGCACCAATGTGGGGCCTTAGCCACTGTGACAGGTAGGTGGTAGGTTATTGAGACCAGCTGGTGGTTGGAGAATTCAATTTTTGTTGTTTTGAAGTGGGAATGTGGGGTTGGAATTTCGCCGGTGTAAGGATAAGGTCTATGCGGGTCATGGATCTTAATTGGCCATTGTGGACGTGGGGTCACGCCATGTTTTTGAGCAGCGGGGCTTGCCGCAGCAGCACATCCATTAACCCAAGGGTGGCCTTTAGAACGCAAAGTTCTACGTGACCCTGGGGGGCATGGGAGGAGGAAGGCCAACGGTCCATTGGTGTGTTTAGCCAACAGTTCATATCGCTGACTATGAAAGGGTCTGGGGGTAACAGGAGGGATTTGACCGATGAGAAAAATTCCTGACATTCTCTTGCACAGGTTGGGGTGTAGATGTTGATGATAGCATGTGCCACGTCAGCCCACAAGAAAGTGACAACAAGGACTCGGCCATTGAGGAATGATTATGACAATAAAAATTTGAAAAAATTGTTTTTCTGAACTAGCACCCCACAGTGCTCTGACCAAAAGGATAGGGATGGGAGGAGCATGGTTTTCCAAACATCCTTGGAACCTCGTGGACAGTGGGACTCCTGGATGGCCAGGATATCCACGGGTAAATTTTTTTGTAAAAAACTCAGTTTCCTAGCCCAGGAGGGTGAGGCCTTGAGTCTGGCAATATTCAATGTCCCTAAAGTGAAGGTTTCCCCCATTGCACCTTAGGTGCGAGGGGGTGGGCACCCAGTCCCACTAGCCTCCTCTAGATCCCCACAGGCCTTCACAGCAGCATTGGTGTTTGCAGCAACACTATCGGTAGTTTTGTTGATTTTAGCAGAAAGGTTCGCGTTGGCTTTTGCCTTTGCTTTTTGTTTCCCCGATGTCAAACGAATTTTTTGCGGTGCGGATGAGTTTGGTGCACCATCAAGCAGGTCAAAAGTTTTTTTCAGGTAGGTTGGAAACCAAGTCAGTTTTGACTGGAGCTTGGTTGCAAAGATTGGGTGAAATCAAGTCACCCATCAGATCCTCAGATTGGGTGGTCCAATTGGCATGGGCTTCCCAATCTGATTGGTTGATGGATTCCTGAGTTGCTTCTGCTGCGAAGGTTTTGATGTCCTCCTGGCATTGGGAGTGTGGGATAGCAGTGGTGACTTTGACCACTTCCTTGGCCGTGGCCCTGCAGGCCTGCTTGGCCTTCTTCCGCTCTTGTGGGGAAATAGGTTTTACCAGTAGGTAGCAGCCTTGTGCTCCCCATGGGAAAGCCTCTTTGGTGCTTGCGGTTGGTTCATAGTGCACCTCTCTGCTAGCCATGGCCGCTGAGGGGTGTTCTTGGAATGTGATGCCCTCCTTGGTGGGGCATGCATGTGCCTTATGGCTGAATACATCACAGTGGGTGCAGATGGGGGGCGTGCTGTCCACGGTTACCCGGAAAGGGTGGGTGGTATGCCCTTCGATATTGATATATGTGGAGTGTGGGATCTAGGTTAGGTCCTTTGCGATCTCCTCAGTTGAGGTCAGAACTGCAATGGCTTTGCCGGTGCACAGGTGTGGCATCAGCATAAAGCGTTGCATCTCAAAAGATTGTGTTTCACTGTAAACGGTGAGACCATCTTTCAGGTGTTGCTCCAAAATGGCACATTTTACCGTAGTAGGCAAAAAGTCAAATGTGAGGAAAATTTGGTTGGATTTTGTCCATCTGGTGCATTTGGTTTCAATGACCCATTGCCCTTCGGGGAGGTTGATCACTATGCACACTGCAGCAGCTTCATCTGCTGCCTCCTTGTTTTAGAAACTGAGGTCCAGCCAACCACATGACATGGAGTGAGGTGCAACATACACCACGGTCAGGAAAAAGTGTGCACATCCCCACAAAATTTTTCCCATAGAGCTGTTTGTTGGATGTCCAGAAACACACGGACTCTGTATTCCACCGACAAGAGTGGTTGGGAGTGCGGCGTGTTGATGTACTGGTTGCATTGCGCTTGCCAAGCGAGGATTTCTGGGGAAATAGTGACCACCAGTTTTTTTAAAATTTTTTTTTCTATTCTGCCAGTTTCTCCGGGGCGTTTTCAAACATTTGAGGCCGCAGGCCTACCACCTGCTCCTCTTACCTTACTTGCCCAACTTCTCCCTGACATGGGCGCAGACTAATCTCCTCTGTGAGATTATCAAACTAGAATCAGACTTGAATTGAATAAGTTGCAAAAGTGATTGCAACGAGAGAGAAAAGTTTGGATCATCTTAATAAAAATTAGTTAAAATCAATCATAAGATCTTTTTTGTTTAATTGGGAGTAATGTTTTAGTTGGTAAGAATCACCAAATAATATATTGTTATAACAATCTTTAAAATACTTAATCTTTAAGTAAGATGTATAATGTGGTCAACCGAGATTCTAACAGGTTGGAAGTTGCACTGCAAGCAGCAACAAGAGAAATTTTGATCTGGCACACTGCCAAAGAGAACAATAAAGCCTTGTCCAAAAGCATCATAACCACAGTGAACAGCCAACGTTCCCCTTTTCCACTAAGAGAACATCCCCCAAAGGAATAAGTTACAATGAGACAAAAAAAAGTTGGTTGATAAATGTCAAGACATGTCTATAATGCAAACGCTCCCAGAGAGGTGGTGGGGAAGGCTCTCACAATCTGGGAACAAACTTTGGAACTAAAATGAATAGTATACCACAAATGAGTATAATGCCTAAAGGGCCTAGGGCGAGTGTTGCACAAACTTCGTTTTCTGAGACCTCCTGGAGGTTAGCAGATAGAACTAAACATATGTACATAATAAAAAATGAACAGGGTTTACTATTACCCAGTTGACTAACAAAAAAGGTTGGTTGCAAAACATCATTTAAACAGAGTTGGGATATCACTTCCCATCAAGCGATGCACTGCACCCAATTCAACAAATAAGCATAAAACAATATCCTTTGTGGTATTATAGCTCGAGTATGCTCACACTTGGATGATTGACTGCAATTGAATTTGCCATATCCGGCAATATGGTAAACCAAACGGGGTTTAAAGCCCCATTTTCCAAGTAAACGTAACATAACATCCTTTTTTAATAAATAATAGGTGAAAACCAAGGCTGAGGATGCAACGCTCCCATGCCCATCACACGCACCCCCAGACCAACTTGGGAATATCTTGCCTTTACCCAGCGTGGCCCAAAGTGTTCTTTAGGTCAGGCAGGCTCATCAGCTTGTTCCTCTTGGCCTCTTCACGCAATGCCTTGTTATTACAATCTGTCCTACTATTATGTCATTTAATCATGACTGGAAAATTAACACTTTCTGTGACTTTTGGACTTCTGGTTGGTGTTTCTCCTACCTCCCACTGCAAGAATGTCCACCACCAGTAATTCCTTTCTGTATTGACAAAGTCCAAAAGAGCTCAAGGGGCTTTCCCTTAGTGAGAGGCAATGTAACTAAATGGATTCCGTTCATTGGTTCCAACAAAATTAAGATTTTAGGAATGGTGGTCACAGCTTTTCTTTCTGATTACTATCACTTTTAGTAATATGAATCGATTTCAAACAGCACAATTTGATAATCAATACCAGGTGAGATGAGTATTAGCTATAAAGCAAAGAGTTTTCAAACGCGTTAAAGGGCAGCAGACCCAGAACTACACCGCCCAAAGGTACCAAGCGCACAGGTACAAACAAAAATCACAGTAAAAACAAAAAACCCAAGGTGGCGTCCCCCATGGGTATCATTAATTTTTTGGTAAAACACTGCAGTTATATGGAAGTATCCCAATCGCAACTACTGTTGTTGGTGGAACATAAGATATGAGTTTTCCTGGGTGTAGAAACACTGACATTGTGGGAAAAGTTCAGAAAAGCCCAACATAAATTTTTCCCACATGTGGTGTACTTAACATCTCATACTATCTGCAAAGGTTGGGTAGACCTTGGGTTTGAAACTGCGGAAGAAGTGAATGAAGCAGCAAAGGTCAGAGTGGTACTCAACCTTCCTGATGGAAAGCATTTGGTACCGACCAAATGAACCAGTTGGACAGAATCCAAATATATTATTATAATTTTTGATTATCTTATGACCACACTGGTGTGCACAGTAGTTGAAAGACATCTCTGAGAAGGCTTGGAAGACTATGGAGAAATCAAACAATTTGAGATGCAAAGATTTTAGCTGATGCTGACCCTTAACACTGGGAAGGCAATCACAATTATTTCCCCAAACCAGGAGGTAGTGGAGGATATTACAAAAATCCCTCACATTGCATCCTTCACCATTGATGGGAAAAAATCTCAGCTGTTCCATGCAACAGTGAAGAGCGCACCCCTAATATGCAACCACTGCCAGGCCTTTAAGCACAAGATTCATGCTTGCCCCATAAAAGAAGGCTTGAGAGAAATGGAATTCTGTGAGGAGAAAAATGGGCAAAGATGACTCAGAATACACCTAAACTATGGATACAACACAAGCATTCAACTGGGAGAGCACGGGCAATATAAAATAATTGACCCAATTTCCCCAAAAGAATAAAAAAATGGCCAAACAAGCTTACAAGCTGGCCATGGCCAAGGCAAAGGCGTCAGCAGAACCATCCATATTTCCAGAACAGATACAGGAAGTCATGGATATATTTGAATCAATGAACCAATCAAATCCCATGGAAAACAAAACACCCAATTTGAACAGATTGAATTTGGTGGAACCCAATGTGGAAATGAATGCAGCAAAACTGGGGTTCAGCGCACCCCCCAAAATTGTGGAATATAATACAATCAGGAAGGGAGATCAACAATGGAATGCACAAGAAAATAATGTGGCCAATAAAAGCACACAAGTGCACCGCAATGAAAAATTGAAACCAAGCAAAGCAAAGAGAGGAGCAAAAACAGCGGCAATGAAAGGGGCAGAATACACCCCAACTCCTACTCATGGCTATGCCCTCCGCAGCAGAGGTGCATTGGAGAGTAATGTGAGTGAGGGAGTAGGGACAGGGGGCCCTGCTAACCACTCCTGAGGCGCATTGGGCATCTCAGTAGAGATAGGGATGCTGAACATAGCGGGACTCAAGGCCTTAACGTCCTGGGCCAAGAAGTTGAGTCTCCTACAAAACCCACCTGTGGATATCCTGGTGGTGCAGGAAACCCACTGTCTACAGAGAGAGGAGGAGGCATAGGAAAAAATGCTCCTCCCAACAATATTGTTTTGGTCACAACACTGTGGGGTGATAGTACATGCAAACCAAAACTTTAAATTTATCAATAAAAATCCATTCCTGGATGGCCGTGTACTCACTGTAACCTTCTCATGGAACACTGAAGTGCACACAATAGCCAGTGTGTATGCCCTAAATGGTGCACCATACTGAAGAGAATTTCTAACAGCTTTAACAAAACTAAATCTACCAGCAAGTACTTTCATCATGGGAGACATGAACTGCTGGATTAATCCAGATATGGACCAATGGCCATACACAATGGAGATACCACAAGGGCAAGTGGAACTCCGCGTACTAAAGTCCACCCTGGGACTATATGATCCACTACCAAAAAGGCTACCCCTGCTACAAAACATGACACGCCCACATGTACACAATGGTACACTTGTCTCTATGTCATGGATAGACCTGATACTTGCACCAATAATTTTCCGTCACCAAATTTAAAAATTTAAAACCACAAAAATCAAATTTTCTGACCATTGGCTAGTTTTGGTGTCCTACAAACCGGCGGAAACAAGTATCTAAGCACCCAGATGGTGCAGAATATGCCCAGAAAGTTTACTGACTTGGAATTTCAATCATGGATGGAGTAAATATCCTCAACCTAGGATTTTCAAGCACCTTTCTTCTTGGACCCACTAACCACCTGGGAAAATTTCAAAAATTCAACAACCCAACAAATCAAATATACATCATTTAGAAGACACAGGGCAGCTTAAGCCATTATCATGTACACTTTGGCAGAAACTAACTACCTAGAAAACAATTTCCCATGCACAGGGTACAGCCCTGGATGGGGTCACAAATGGGCAGAGGTTTCTTCTGGGCTAAACACCCTGATCCGCAAACACCAACACTGAGTTGGAGTTCAATATAAAGCAAAAACATAAGAGATGGAGAAACTTGCTCGAGCTATTTTTTCTGCCAATTCCACACCCAGAAAAATATGACATCTTGCACACAGGTCCATCAACTGGACAAATCCATAGCAGAAAAACCTGAAGAAGTTGTGACTGAAGTGCACAGGTTTTAAATGAAATTGTATAAATCTGAACTGGTCAAACCAGAAAAAAATCAAAAAATTCCTTGCAAGTGCACATATTGACACTGTGGCACAAAATAACAATTTAATAAACTTAATATTGTGCGAGGAATCATGGGAAGTAGTACGCGGTGCACCAAGAGGGAAATGCCCTGGACTTGATGGGATTCCATATGAATTTTATATAAAATTCTTTCTAAAATTTCTAACATTCTTCTAGCTTCAACGAATAAGTGTATTATGGAAACATGCCTCCTACCTGGAGGAGAAGAAGCCTACACTGTCACTTTATTAAAAAAGGAGACAGAATCGACCTTTCCAACTGGCGCCCAATCTCCCTAACCAACACAGATACCAAAATTTTCACAAAAATCATGGTCAAACGAATAGGAGAAATTGCAACTGACGCGATATCCCCATCACAGTATGGATTTGTTCCAAGAAGATCCATATGTGACAACATCCACACAGTTGCAAATGTCTGCCAGTCCAAAACCTCTGGAGCACTGGTCTTCTTAGACCAACAAAAGGCATATGACATAATGAACCAGACCTATCTTAGGGCCTGTCTTCAAAAATTCAGACTCCCAAATAGATTCATAAATTGGGTGATGATGTTCACAGAGTCTGCTACCATGGCTGTGCGGGGAGTAGGTTTTTTAACCAACCCAGTCATCCCACAGAGAGGACTCAAACAAGTTTACCCCTTAAGCCCTCTACTTTACAATTTTAGCTTGGAATCTCTAATCCAGAATACAAATACACTTCTCAAGGAAATCAAATTTCAAGGGCCAACCACCAGTCAAAATGATGGCCTTCGCTGATGATTGTGTGGTGGGAATATCCAACAATCAGGACGCTTGCAGAATTGAGATAATACAAGATTACTCAGCCATAAGCAACGCATCACTTAACACTGAGAAAACGGAAATCATACTCCTGGGAAAATTTCAGACCCATTGGACGCCATCTACCCAGGGCCAACAAACTAACACAACATCAAGGCTCCTCACCAGACATAGGAGGCGAAAAGCAGCAATAACCCCACTGAAACTTTCCTTCACCACCAAGCCAACAGCTGGAACTGTCCGTCACTTGGGGGTATGGTTAGAAGCAGGAGGTTACGCCAACTCCATGATGAACAATCAACTTCTAGACAAAATAACTAACCGCATTGCCTCCTTACATGGACACCAAACAGGTTTGACATGAAGGGTCATGGTAGCCAACTCTATGTTTCTATCAAATATATGGTTCACGGCCCATGAAATCGTTTTCTCACCGTCCTTCTTCAACATAATCACGCCCTATTACAAGGATGGTTCTGGTCCAACCACAACCCCCCTGTACGCCTTGAAAACCTATTTGGATCTAGAAGGAATGAAGGTATGGGGCTTACTAATTACGTAGAGCAAGTGACCCATATAATAGGATCCTGGATAGCTCAGGTGACTAGCCCAGATCTTCCTGTTACACATTGTGCCAGAACAGCAATATATAACTTCACACGAGCACTCCAATTAAGAAACCCAGATCACCCAAACACATTAATCAAGTACCTGCATCTCATCTTACAGCTGCAGGACCACATGGCACTCCTGCACATTTTTAAATGAATACTCTTAGCCATGAGAAGAGTGACATGGCGGATCCACATAAGCGGCCAAACCAGTCACTTTGGACGCCCAAGGCTAACTCACAGACAGGAAATCAATGACCAAATAGTCACAGACAATATAATATGCAGAAATCCGAGTACCATAGCCAGGATAGATTACCTGGACCATATGGACATACCCTATAACCTGGAGAGTCAAAGAAGAGTATGGAGATACACACATCACCCTCTACTCCAACCCAGGATAAGAGCACATGTATGGAGGTACATGAGGAGAGTATACCGCACAGCAGAAAGGTCAAATGCCACTCGCACCTCATGTACAATATGTGGTCAGTATGAAAGCTTAGCCCACCGTTTAGAACAATGCCCAACATCAGTGGCTTTATGAAAAGAGGTTATTCGCCTATTTCGCCAAGAAAATGGACAACCATTCAGCCTAGCAAGGAACATGTTCGGTATAAACATGGACTCTCCAATCCACTTATCCCTCAGGGCGTTAATAGTAGCAATAGCACTATGGACGATCCATACAATAGTATTGGAATCGTTCACAGGAGAAGCTCTTACAATCCAAGAAGCCATCTATCGTTTCCACAGCCATATATTGGAACATTTACAAGCATGGCTGTTTGGACACATGACCCCCATAACTGAAGGACAATCAACACATGGTTCCCCATATGGTTCCTAAAGGTTGATCCTTTCCTTCACACATACAGCATCCAAGAATAAGCCAGAATAACCATTCTTCCCTACCGTCCTAAACTTGGTGATCCTGGAGACAACAAGAGGGGCCCTGAACCCTCTGGGGTGTCTTTAATTTTTTGAATTTCAATAGTTTCCCCACTATATTGGAAGTGCTTGTCCCCTGGTCGACCTTCCCTGAATAAATATAAGGAATGGTGGTCATGTACTGACAGTGAAATCAATTGGGCCATGTTATAATATAATTATCAGTTTGAGATTATAATTTAGACCTTGATTCCGTTAGTGCAATAAGAAATTTGTATAGTTTCCGCGCCTAAAGTATTTCATATTTTAGATCACTGGTTGGCTTTATATTCTAATGGACTTTTTCTAACTCTCCCAAGTTAAAAATTTTATCTTGTTTCTGGCCCTTCCATCCTTAATTCCCAACTTTTGTGGAGACCCTCACCAGATAGGCCAATCTTGAATAAACGACTATTTTGCTCAGATTTTATTTAACTATAAAATATATGGCTGGTTTAGTTTGTACTCCAAGTTGGTCACCAATACATTCATAACTGTGCGGACATTAAACTTTTGCCAACTGGGCGCTGTAAGCTGCAGACTCCTGGCCTCATAAGGTGAGAAGTTATTCTGAGGGATCAAATGGGCCTGAAAATTCGCTGCACCTCACCTGATTATGGTAACCAAAGGGAGATGAATGTAAGTATATAACGCCAGTAAATATGTACTCCCTGGGTCCATAAGGTGGCTAGAGGATGGTGAGTATTTGCTACCTCATCAAACCTCATCCCTGAATGGGCTTATTTCTTGAGTTGCTGCCAAGCCCATATTTTAGTGAGGTTTAATCTAATTTCGATGGCTGACACCATGATATTTGCCTATTCACTAGTCAATTGAGGCAACTCTACTATGGTGTAAGGTTACATATAATGGGATAGCAGGAAAGGTCTTGAGCCTTGTTTGTTACATAACTTCAACTTTAACTTTCCTTATCAAGACGTAGTTCATGCTAGCTCACAAGATAGTGGGACAACTATTGTCCCAAGAAAATCTAACCCTATTGCCTTATCCATTAGTTTTGTTGGCCTCCAATGGCGGAGGGGGAGGTTGGGGGTGACAATCAGAGAGCTGGCAGTTGATGCCTCTTGTGCCCGCCAGTGGACCTCCAAGAGGAGCTGTCAAGAGCGTGTCTGTAACGCTCACATTCCCAGAGAGGTGATGGGGAAGGCCTCACCCCATAACCGGGGAACAAACCGCTAGCACTAGTGAATAGTGTACTGCAAAAGAGTATGGTGCCTAAAGGGCCTAGGGTGAGTCTTGCACAAACTTTATCTTCTGAGACCTCTTGGAGGTCGGCAAATAGGACTATCATATCCACATATGTGAAATAAAAAGTGAACTGGGCTTTATGATTCACCAGTTGACCAAACAAAGAAGGTTTTTCATGAAACACCAATTAAACAGTATTGGGGGATGCACTTTCCATCAGGCGATGCACTGCACCCATTACAACCAATAATCGTAAACCACCATCCTTTGTGGTACTATATCTTGAGTATGCTCTCACTTGGGTGATTGACTGCAATTGAAGCTTGCCAGATCTGAAATTATGTTAAACTAAACATGATTAAAGCCCCATTTGTTAAGTAAACTCGATGTACCATCTTTATCTAATAAATAACTGTGCACCGCAATGTTAAAGATGTAACGCCCTTGTGACCATCACATGCAACTTCAGACCTAATTTGGGCATACTTTGCCCTTACCAAGCGTTGATCAAGGTTGTGCTTTAGGTCAGGCAGTTTATCAGCTTGTTCTCTTGGCCTCTTCACGTGATGCCCTATAATCATGACTGTCCCTAATATTATGTCATTTACCATGACATTACCCTCCCAAGCTGTTGGGGCTTCAACCCAACTCCAGGGGCTTCATCCAGAGAGAAGTTCTTGTGGGCTGGGGTCAGCTTTATGGCAGCGACAGTTGGTTTGGCTTAAGGCCTGTTGCATTGGCGAAACGTTCATGGAAGGCAATGATGTCCTGGGCATGAACAAAGTCACGTCCTGGGACCCAGCTGTTTTTCGCTGCAAGAAACCCTTTCCAAAACACCAGGTACTCCAGTTCCTTTTCACATGACAGGAGGCTATCACCTCCTCTACTTCCCACTCCGGGATCCCTTCCAAAAGGTATGCCTCTGGAATCTCAGTCTTAGGACCCTCAAACAATGACAACTTGCTCTCATTGAACACCGCTAATCTTAAATGATAAAGGGAGATCCAACTGGTATGAGGCGTGACCCACCACTCTGACAATACGTTAAGGTCCTACCCTCTTCAGGCCCAGTTTCCTGCATGGCTTCTTGATTGGGATGTTTTTAGCATCTAGCATCACGCGATCTCTTTCCTTACAGGATGGCCCCACCCGCCTCTTCCCATCTGCATTCTCCTTATATACTCTCATGGTGGCATCCAAATTGGTGTTTTCCCTTTGGTGTATTTTTTGATAGACTTGGATAAGTACACCACCGCTTCTACCTTGGACTCATCTCTGGGTTATATCTAATGGAGAATTAAACCATAGTTAGAGAAGAAGAGATAACACCCAAAGGAAGCATGTTAGGTGTTGTTATAACTAAATTGAGCCAGAGGAATATAGGAAGCCCAATCAGTATGGTCAGATGCAGTGTAAAACCTCAAGAGCTGCTTCAGGCACTGGTTCACTCGCTCTTTCTTCCCATCTGATTGGGTGTGGTAGGCAGTAGAGCGGCATGGACGGATCTAAAGCATCTTGCACAACTCCTCATGAAACACAGATGTGAACTGGGGTCCGCAGTCACTGATAATCTCCCGAGGCACCCTTGGAGGGAAAACACATATGAAACAAAACTCCTAGACATTTATGCCACTGTTACTGTGGTGTTACAAGGAATGAAATGGGTGAACTTTGAAAACTGGCTCAACACTGCCATGATATCATCATATCTTCAGACGTAGGTAACTACGATAAAAGCAACTGACAGGGAAGTCCAGGGGCCCTCTGCCTTTTTAACTAATATAAACAACCCCGCAAGAGGCTGGCGATTTGGTTTCATCCTATTGCAGACCAGTAACTCCTTACAATACTCAGCAATCTGTGAGGCCAATCAGTTCCAATATGTGCATCAAATTAGTTCTAAGGTCTTCTCTGTCATTGAGTCTTCTGATTAGTGTAAGACTGGGATTCCAATCTGGGTGTTTAATAACCCAATGGAAAGCCCAGAATGCCAATGACATAGCAGTTCTATCTCTTGTAGATGTGGATCCACTATGATTTTTGGAGGGAAATAGAGATTCAAGAGCATATGAAAGGATTCATAGCAAAACAAATAACTCAATGGGGGCAACCATGGGTCTTGCTGGGCATCTCCCAAGGGTGGGAGAGTTAAGGAGGATGACCAATCCTCCTGGGTTTGCAGTTGGTAACCTTTGGACTTCTTTTCCTATCTTCTGGTACGTTTCATCATAATAAAAACTCTGAAAATCATAAAATTTTCCATTTTGGAAGTGCTGATCAGATTCATGAATTAAATCAAATCAATTTTGATTTGAATGCTGGGAGTCCTTAGAATTCACCTTGCGCCCATTGAGGGGTTTTGTGATGGGTTTAGGGTTCATGGAAATCACCAGATGGCGGATCAATTTTATAAACTGGTTTGGGCCGGATTGGCCCTTGGCAAGATGACCCAAATAGTCCAGTGCCTGGTAACACCTCGCAGTTGTGAGGATGGCCATTTTTCACCCCCAAACGGAGAATTTTGATTAGTTGAAATAATCCCATTTCACCCAAATTGTGCCAAACCACCAGCGGATTGGAAGGGCAAATAAGCCCAATTTATTTGACTATTTTGCGAAATGGGTGGTGGACCAGTAGCTTGTCCGCTGAGTGCCAAAAAAGGAGCGGATTGTTGCAAAGAGTTTGGCAGATCCAAAAATATTTCAGAAGTGGCAGATTGGCATCACGTGCCCATGCAAAAGTTTGATCATTGTGATCATCATTTGGTGGGCTGATGGAATGATGGCTTGGAGGGCCCACTTGATGTCTATTAGTCCTAAAACGCAGATCGCTGTGTAATTCGCTAGGTTAGGTGAAAGTATATTGAAAAGAGGCGGAGTCTGAAGAGAAGTTTTAAGTAAAGATCAGTTTTTATATAAAACTTAAGAAGTAAAAATGGACTGACAGTTGCCCTTCAGAGGCAGTTGCTTTATATTTGAAAATGAGGAATAAGGGAGTCATGAGTGTGTTTCCTAAACAGGGGCAGCTGCCTACTCATGAGTGCCCAGCCTGATCTTGGGGGCGTCGTCAGCTAGCTTATGCTCTAGGTCATAAAAGCTCTGGCAACGTGTTTTCTTGATCCGCCATGGAGGGACTCTCACTGATCCATAATTGAGTGGTATTTTAAGATCAAAGGGCCGGCCAAATTAGATTCCACAAGGGTTAATTTTAAAAAATTTTAGAAGATTTTTTTAAAAATTTGAGAATGGATTCTTGACTTAGATTGGCATTACCAGACCCGGAATTTCAGATTCCATGTTCTGGACCTTTTTACCTGACTCAGGAACCATTTCCTGAGTTTTGAGGCCAATTTTCTTTCTTTCCAAGGAAGTGATGGATGGCGAAGTGGAGGCCAGGGGAGGTAAAAGGTGCTGTTGATGACTTCTGACCTGATTATATCCTTGCAAACCTTCTTTATCCTTTCAACAAGGGAAGAAGCGGCCAAGGGGATACTGTGGAGGGATCAAATTGGGGCCAATGTGGTTATCCAACGTTCATCAACTACATGTCCCAAGTCCCCCAGTTGAGTCAAGGGCTTTAAAGGGGCATTAGGTCACTTCTTCTTTCTATAAATAATCTTTTCTCGGTCCAACTCATTAGGTAGGTCTCCAGACTTACATTCGCCTTTCTGGGGTGCCCAACAGTAATCCCATCATGGTGTTCTTTAATTATTTCTAGGCAGAGTGGTCCCACAGGAACCTTTAAGCATCCCTAAAACCACATTATCTCATCCTTTACATGGTAACCCATGGTAATATCCTACTTATTTAACTTGCTCATGGATAGGACCATAGTATATTCTGCTGAGAAGGGCTGAGAAAGGACAACCTTTCTGAACATACCATATTCCAACAAGTTTTCCAAAAAAGCAATCACTAGAATGTATGTCATGGTGGAGGGCTGCTAAAATATAATCTTACCTGGAGAAATCACCAAGTATTATTGTGCAACCCCACCTCTTTCAGATCAGGGGCTAAAGCTGTGTTTTGACTTAGGTCATCATCCAAACCATTATCCTTGCCCTTTATAAATTTATAAGAAAACACAAATTGGGCCAGGGTCTCATGAAGCGAGTTTGCTATGGGGTCAGGGCACGAGGGGCGCGGTAGTACAATAGGATACAGTAACCTGTATGAATGCATATAAGTTGGGAAGACCATATAAATGGCGACATTAGGTCAGCGCCTCCACTACCGCCAGGAGTTCATTGTTGTAAACAGCGTAATTCAACTTGTTCAGGGACTTTTCTAGAAGATATTTCACAGGATATTAAACTCCATCTTTCCCCTCTTATAAGAGTGAAGCAGCTATAATATAGTTGGACGCATTGGTAGCCACTATAAACTCTCTCACTGGATCCACATAATGAATAACTGACGTAAACACCAGGGTACACTATACTGTTTTGAAGGCATCCTCTAGGGCTGAGGACCACCTAATAACCTTGCCCCACTAGCCTTATACAAAGGCACCACTACCTCAGAAAAATTATGTGTGAACTCTTTAAGGAACGTGAAAGCCCCCAAAAAGCTCCTCAATTCTTTCAATAAAGTTGGGATGGGCCACTCGCAAATTTCCTTCAAATTTAATTGAAGTTATTATGTGACCTTGGTCGAATATGATGTTGCTTAAGAAGGTGACCCCTGGACTTCAAAAGCTCACATTATAAAGATTTTCACTCTAGGTTTGCTGTCATAAAATGCTCCACCACTTGCGGCAGGTAAATTGCATGGGTTGCTTGATTGAAGGAGAAAATTAAGATAACATCCATGTAGGCCACAGCGCATACACCCATCAGGTCAAAGCGCATCAATATGATGTTGGAAAGTAGCAGGCGCATTCTTCAGCCCAAAAGGCATGACCTAAAATTGAAAGATACTCTTTCTGGTACAGAACAAGGTGAGCCTTTTCTACCCCTTTTTATATGGATCTTATTAAAGCGTTCAAGAAATCCAAATTGGAAAAGATTCTCGCCTTCTCCACATAGCTAGCAATTTGTGACTCCACCGAACTGGGAAGCAGATCTGAAACTGTGACATTAATCAGGTTCCCATAGTCCATGCAGGAGCGTAGAGTACCATCTTCCATTTCCACAAAGAGAAGTGGGGAGCATACTGGGGAGGTACGCTGAAATATAGCGCCTTTAGCTAACTGCTCCCTAACCCATACATCTAAGGCCGCTTCCACCGTACATTAGAAGGGTAAATGAGAGAAGATATACGCACCAGATCAACAGTGAGCTTGAGTTCACAATCCAATTCTGAATGATCTGGTAGTACATTGGCTGAAGCCGCATCAAAAGAAGATTCCAACCACTCAAAACAGGAAGGTAAGGGTTCCTCCAAAGAGGGCTTCAGCAACGGAGTAAGATTGAGAGTGTGGATATTGGGCCAGTGGGGCAAATCTTCCTTAAAGTTGACTTCAGCCAAAGGGACAACTAATTTAATGACCCTTATATAAAGTTAAAGACAAGGTATTGTCTTTAAAGTTGGTTCTGACGTCAAACTTTTGCCACCACTCTACCCCTGAATAATGGATTACAGAAAGTTTTTGATAGCTTGTAAGCGGTCAACCAAATGATTTTCCCAACTTGATAATCCACTAACCCTATAATTTTCAGCGTGGGAATACCATGGGAAGCCCTTCATCTAACCATACCACCTGGCAAGTAACTCAGCTCAAGGTAGTCGGCTAGGTCTTGATCAATAAAATTCTCAGATGATCCTGTATCCACCAAAATAGCTGTGCTGATTTTCCCTAAAGGGGATAAAAGGGTAGCAGTCAACACAAAATATCCAGAACTATCTTTATTTATAGAAGACAACGCCAACACTTAACCATAAAAATCTTATTGAGGAATTAGCATGCCTCCATGGTACGTTTCTGCATCATAGAATGGAGAGGAATAGTTGATCACTCTTACTACTGAGGACACATATCCAACTATATCTTTAGCAACTGCATAAACATTTTTATATTGAAGAAGTAACTCCTTCTCCACCTCCTGTGTTCTGCGGATCATGGTTGTGGTCAAGCGTGGGTTCTCTGGGGTAATTTTGGTACACTGAAATGGGTTCCATATCTGAGCCATAAGAGAAGATATAGGTCTCGGTTTTATATAAGGAATCAGCGTTATAAAACGCGCTTTGGGCCAAAAAAACAATACCCATTTTGGTGATGGCTTGTATGAAGTTATCCAAGGCCATCACCACCAGGCCCTTCATTGATGATCCCACCTGCACCATTCAAACGTGGTGCTAAAGAAAAAACATTTTATTTGTATTGTTTTTAATGAACTTCAGTGGAAAGTTGGAAATCACAACTCTCAGGTTGTGAAGCGTACATGTCCACCATGTATGAGAAAGAAGGGTGGGTACTTCCCTGCCAGAGGCAGCAAGAATAATGCCAGTATGCTCCAACCATTGGCAAAATTAGAAAGTGGAAGTGCGCCCCGCTGAAGCCATGACCAACAGCTTCCGCCCAATTTGCACTTTGTAAAAGTCCCACACGGAAAACGTTTGTGCACGTAAATAAAGTGGTTGGTCATCTAATGTCAAGAGAGTGTCTATAACTCTCAAGTTCCCAGCGAGGTGGTTTGCAGTGTACCACCACAATGCTAGGAAACTTGTCATCAGGATTATGGAAAAAGGGGCACACTGAAGGGCGCCAGAGCCAAAGTAACCCTGTGTATTGGTGTATAATGTGGTGTCAAGGAGTTGGACACAAAATAAATAGTAACACTTGTGTGAGCCCCACGGGGAGACCATACCCAAGTGGAGATCTGTGCTAAAGAGTTTAGGTGTCTCATTTTGGAGGGAACCAAGGGACCAATGGTGCACTTGATTGAGTACATATTTTAGAAAAAACAAAACGTCCAACTTTATTGAAACCCTCCTTGAGGAGGTCTACACACAGGTTCTCACCAGTAACCATAAATTTAAAAACTGTAAATGAACGGGGATTTGTTTAAGGGAGGAAGATGACCAACAATAAAGATTGGTCCCAAGCAAACGTATTTAAGCTAAACATAGAAAATCATTGATTGGTGAAATTGGTAATAAGCCTGGTGCATCAATAAGCGCACGCTTCCATCTAACAAAGTACTGTACTTCAAAATTGACAAATGAGAGTGATTGTTTGAAGTCAAGGCCAACCCAAGTTGGAAGTTATTATAAATTGAAAGGGTTTTAAACCCCTGTTAACCGAGTAACTGAATTGAACTATCATTATTTAAATGGTAGCAGTCCTTTAAAATGCTATTGCCATTATACATGGCTGGGCAGGTCGCACTTCCTCTGAACCAACCTGGGCATATCTGGCCTGCACCCAGAGTTGGTCCAAGGTGTGCATTAAGTCAGGAAGGTCTTGTAGCTTGACTTTTATTGGCTCTTGGCGCCCAGCCTTGTCTTGGCAATTGACCCCTTAAATAAAGTCATATGAATATGACAGATTTTTTCATAAGGTATGTTGAGCTCAAGTCAGTCTGGTGGAATTTTTCTAATATCAAATTGAACCTTGCAACTATTAATTTTCATATATAGTTAATCAAAGAAATTCTCATTAACCTCTTTTCTGGTCTAGGCATCAATTACCACATAATGTTTGATAAATTGATATTTTCCCTATCTTGTCTGATACTCTTGTATCTGACACTGTTGGAATCATCATATGAGTGTTATGGAGCTCCACCTCCCTGTAGTCAGGAACTAGCACAGGATTGCGACTTAAGGCATCAGTCAGACCATTCTCCTTGACTTTTGTGAACTCATACAAGAACACAAACTTCACAACGGTCTCTGCCAATGAGATTGTTACAGGATTAAAAACATGAGGGGTGCAGTATCATAACAGCGCCTGATGATCAGACCAAACTCAGAATGACTGGGAGAACATGTAAATGATGGCGCCAGTAAGTTAATGCTTTACTACCGCCAAAAGTTCTTAGTCATAAACAGCTTAATCAAACTCAGGCAAGGACATCTATTAAGAAATATATCCTAAAGGATGCGCAACTCCGTCTTTGCCCAATTATAACAAAGCAGCAGCAATAACAAACTGTGAAGTGTCTCTAGCCACTATAAACTCACTACCAGGATCCATGTGATGAAGAACTGACGTTTAGAGCAAAGTGAATTTCACAGCTTGAAAGCCGTCCTTAAGGGCAGATGGCCACTGATGAGTTTTAGCTCAACTGGCATTATACAAAGGTGCTTTAACCTCAGAAAGATGGAATGAACTTCTTTAAGGAAAGCATGCCCCTAAAAGGTTCTCAATTCTTAAACTGAAGTTGGTATGAGCCAATCACAAGTTGCATTCTCCTTGTCCATAGTGATCATTGGCATTTTTAAAAATGATGTTGCCCAATAAGGTGACCTGAGACAAAAAATCACGCTCACTGATCTTTAGCATCAAATTGCTGCTCTCAAATGCTAAAGTCACTTGCCATAGATAAATCACATAAGATGATTGAACAGGGGATAAAACCTAGATGTTGTCCATATAGGCCACAGC